>ML107281.1:36113-51443 GCA_003697995.1 Taxidea taxus jeffersonii
CCCCAGGTACTAGTTTTCTATCCCCACTGGTTAGTTTTACCTGTTCTAGGATTTCATACAAATAGAACCATATTGGGTGAACTCTTTTCTGACTGGTTTCCTTTTACTTAGTATATTTTTGAGATGCTTGTACATTGTTATACACATCAATTTCTTTCCATGGCTCAGTGATATTTCATGGTCTGGATTTACCACAATTTGTTTATACATCCACCTGTTGATGGAAACTGGGACTGTCCCAGTTTTGGGCTTTTGTAGATAAAACTGTTATGAATATCTGGTACTAATATTTTTAGTGGACATGCTTTTTCATCTCTTGGCTAATATCTGCACCTGGAATTGCTAGTCATATAGAAAATGTACATTTAACTTTATAGAAACTGCCTATTTTCCAAAGCGGTGACACAGGGAGGTTTGGTCAAAATCCTTTCACTGGCTTTATATAAGTTCTGTTTCTGCCTTTTTTTTTTAATAATTCAAATGAAATCATCCAACAAATACACCCATTTATAAGTTTTCAAGGATGTTCATTGTAGTCTTGCTTAGGAATTGCTTAAAAAAAATCCTGGAAATGATCCCAGTGTCAAAAACCAGCAGACCGGCGACTCTAGGACTGGGGCAGGAAATACACAAGGTAAGCCAAGGAGCATCTTGTTGGGCCAGAAAGTAAAGATGCGCTCAAAGAAACAAAGACCACACCCACAATGGTCGCATCGTGGGGAAGAGGCACAGAAAGAACTGCCAACTGGCTAAAGGTGGAACAAAATACAGTAGTATTGGATTATAACCCAGAGTATAAAATAACTATCCAAAGTCCATACTGATATTAGTGATTGAATAAATAAATAAGTGGAGAGGAGACCTATCTGTCATGCAGAAGAATTTCAAATAATTCATGTAGATACTTTGTCCTCAAGGCGGGGCGGCAAACTCCTCGCTCCAGAAGTGTGGGCTTCACAGACTGACTTTCTTCCAAAGAGTAAGGCATAGGAAAGGGGGAAGTGGGGGGAGAAACTTGACAGTGGAAAAATGCGACAAACCCAACTCCAGCTGGTGGACCAAGGTCAACATCAGTAGTGATGAGTTGTGTGGATAGTGTGTACCCTTAGTATGATGGGATGAAAATGGTAGTTTACTTCCATGGTCTTCCTTCTCAAAATATAACCTCAGTCAAATCATGAGAAAAACATTGCATAAATCCCAATTGAGATGCATTCTACAAAGGATCAGATTAGACTTCTCCAAACTGTCAAGATTGGTACAAACAAGGGAAGTCTGAGAACTGTCACAGTCGAGACAAGCCTAAGGAGACATGATGACAAAAATGTAATATGGTGTCCTGAATGGAATCCTGGAACAGAAAAAAGATATTACATAAAAACCAAGGAAATCTGAATAAAGTGTGGATTTTCGTTAGTAATGATGTTATCAATAGACATTCACTAATTGTAAAAAATCTTCCATACTAAGGTAAGATGTTAATAATAAGGGAAACTGTGGGGCGCCTGGGTGGTTCAGTGGGTTAAAGCCTCTGCCTTCAGCTCAGGTCATGATCTCAGGGTCCTGGGATCGAGCACCACATCGGGCTCTCTGCTCAGCGGGGAGCCTGCTTCCTCCTCTCTCTCTGCCTGCCTCTCTGCCTGCTTGTGATCTCTCTCTCTCTGTGTCAAATAAATAAATAAAATCTTTAAAATAAAAAAAAATAAGGGAAACTGTTATTTAATTGAGTGTGAGGAATGTGGGAACTCTGTCCTATAAACTGAATACTGTATATATTCACAATTGTCCTGTAAATCTAAAACCATTCAAAAATAAAAAGTTTGGGGCTCCTGGGTGGCTCAGTGGGTTAAGCCTCTGCCTTCGGCTCAGGTCATGATCTCAGAGTCCTAGGATGGAGCCCCATATCAAGCTCTCTGCCTAGCAGGGAGCCTGCTTCCCCCTCTCTCTTTGCCTGCTGCTCTGCCTTCTCGTGATCTCTCTCTCTGTGTCAAATAAATAAATAAAATCTTAAAAAAAATGAAAAGTTTATTTAACCTACACTGCCCCAAATAGCAGACTACTTAAATAAATTATAGTAGTTTAATAAATTGGATCATATGACAGCCTTTAACATAGATGCAATAAATAATTATGTGTAGATATAGAAAGATATTTTCAAAACGTGGGAGTGGGAAAAAAGTCAGGACCAGAATAGTATGGATGTCATAATCCCATTACAAAATACATATGTACATGGGAACAGTGGAGGGTGCTAAGTCAACCCTTAAGAGAAATTATCTCTAGATGGTAGCATTTCCAGTTGTTTACTTTTTTTTTTTTGCTTAATTATATTTTCTCATTTGTCCATGATAGCTCAGTGTAAAAATATGATGCAATAGGCAGAATTCAAGATGACCTCCAATGACACTTGTGTAATTTCTTCCCCCTGAGTGTGGGGGGGACATGTGAATATGATGGCCACCGCTCCTTTGAGAAGTTACATTATACAGCAAAGATGAGGGGATTTTTTGGCAGTTGTAATTCAAATCACTATCTGTTGCCTTTGATTTAATCAAATGGAAGCTCATCTTGGGTGGGCCTGACCTAAGCAGGTGAGGCTTTTAAAGTGTCCTGGACCATCCCTAAGATCAGAGAAGATCCTACTGGTCTTGAAGAAGCAGGTGCAAGGAACTGAAATCTTCCAATTACCACAAGCTTGGAAGAAGACCCTGAGTTTCAGATGAGACCCCAGCCCTGGCTACATTGCACCCTTTTGAACCCCTGAGCAAAGCACCCAGCGAAACCATACCCAGACTCCTGACTCACAGAAACTTCGAGATCATAAATGGGTGTTGTGATAATTTGTCATGCAGCAATAGAAAACCAATAGAGATGGTAACGAACAACAAAACATGAAGAAAAAGGCAACTTTGGACAAATAGGATAAGATAGTTTCACTTCCAAACGAACAAAAAATGCCATTCTTATCCAGCTTTTTGGACCCATTTGTTGGGCTCTTGCCACTCACTTTTCATGGTTCCTAACTCTGAAGTCTTTCAAATGATGTAGGCAAAGTTGTTTGTATTTCATGACAATGTATTTATCATACCAAATGTGATGGATAACAGGACAAATAGTCTTAAACTGTATCTAGCTGTCATCCAGTAAACTCAAGTGAACAGGAAATAACCCCGCTGTAAAAAATGAAAGCAGATGGGGTGCCTGGGTGGCTCAGTGGGTTAAAGCCTCTGCCTTCGGCTCAGGTCATGATCTCAGGGTCCCGGGATTGAGCCCCGCATCGGGTCTCTGCTCAGTGGGGAGCCTGCTTCCTCCTCTCTCTCTCTGCCTGACTCTCTTCCTACTTGTGATCTCTCTCTGTCAAATAAATAAATAAAATCCTTAAAAAAAAATGAAAGCAGAGAAAGCTGTTCGGAACTCTGCTCCTTCCCACCCCCCACAAAATGAAAAAAATAAACTCTCTATTTTTTTAATAATACAAAATCATTATTTTAAAAATCTAAGCATACAAACAAAATGGAAGGACATTCTTCCAGGAAAGTCAGTTTCAAGATTAAGAACTCACTGAGAGAAGGACAGTGTGTGAGGAGCATTAGTCTATGTAAGTGAGGTGGGAGAAGTGGTGTAAGTCCCTCATGGGTGCTGGGCTTGAACTTGTGACCCTGAGATCAAGACCTGAGGTGAAATCAAGAGTCATGACGCTTAACTGGCCGAGCCACCCCGTGCCACCACACAAGTGGTTTTATAGCCCAGATGCTGCCTTGTTTGTTAAGTAGGGACGAGGTGGGAGTTTGAGAAAAATGAAGTGGGAAGCGGGTGGTCCCAGAAGCCTCCTCTCACCAGGGTCGACATCCATTTGGGTTTTCCCACGTTTGGGGAAGGCTTGCCCTGAGGCCTAAGCAGGCTGGGGGGCCCGTCCAGGCTGGGAGGATGCCATCACTGGAGACATCAACTGCTCAAGTGTCCTTTGGACTGTAGAAGGAGCAGAAGAGGAAGCTATCTCTGAGGTGTGATTTAAAAGGTGGTGATAAAACTCTGGCCCCCAAATTACTTCAATGGCTCAGTTTCCCTGTGCTCTCATTCACCATTAAAAGATTCATCTCTGGGGAGATGTTGAAGGCCTTTCTCTTTTCAAGAAGCCCTTCATACATCAGATACCCAGATACCCATGGGAGACATAAGAGGGGGATGACCCTTCAGAAAAGACTGGATGGAACCAGTAGATAGTAAGAGAAAAGTGGAAAGGTGAAAAGAAAGAAATAAGTGGTCCAATTCCTGGAAAAGGTGACAGAGTGACAGCCTTTACGTCTTCCATTTAGTATATATAGAAGACATCTGCCTCAGACATTGTTAATGGACTGTGATGCACTTGCCCACTGGCCTTCAGCATCCTCTCCAACATAGCTGCTCAAGGTGCCATTACCAGCTGAGGCAGGCTGGTGAGGGGAAGCCTCCCTGTTGTGAAACCAGGTCCCGGGCAAGCCGTGGCTCCTTGGGATGAGCACTTGGAGAGGTCATTTCGAGATGCAGGACAGTAAGTGAGCTTTTGGGCCCCAAGGTCTAGTGTTAAGATAACATTAGTGACTACCTGAATGGTGCTCATGATACAATATCATCTCACTTGGGGTGCCTGGGTGGCTTAGTTGGTTGAGTGGCAGGCTCTTGATCTGGTTCAGGTCATGATCTCAGGGTCATGGGATCGAGCCCTGTTGTCAGGCTCTGCGCTCAGCGGGGAGTCTGCTTGAAGTTCTCTCTCTCTCCCTCTCCCTCTGCTCCTTTTCCTGCTGATGTGCGTTCTTTCTCTCTCTCAAATAAATGAATCTTAAGAAAATCCAACAATAATGATCTTATTGAATCTTACAAAATTTAGTGAATGCTCCCATTAAACAGATAAGAAAAGGCTTCAGGTAGTATATGGTGGTCCTGGGATCACCATCTGAGTCTTCTTACATCTCGAGCTTGTATTCTTTCCACCCCGCCCCCCAAGAGCCTGGCTCAGGCACAGCTGTCACAGATTAATTAATGGGGGTAATGGTAGAATAACAGTACAGGAGTAAACAATATGGCTTCACCCCCATCAGCTTGTCCCTGGATACAAGCCAGATAAAACTCATCACCGATAATCCTCATCTTTCTGAACGTCATGAGCATGAAAACACTGAAACTTAAACAATTCGTGAATACATTTTTGTTTTAAAAATGCACACCATTCTCGGGACACCTGGGTGGCTCAGTTAGTTAAGTGTCTGCCTTCAGCTTAGGTCATGATCCCAGGGTCGTGGGATTGAGTCCTGCATTGGGCTCCCTGCTCAGTGGAGAACCTGCTTCTCCCTCTGTGTGCCACTCCCTCTGCTTGGGCTCTCTCTCTGACAAATAAATAAATAAATCTTTAAAAAAATGCAAACCATTCCAAAGTAAAAGTAAGTCTTCCTTCAACCATCCTTACTAACCCTAAAACACTTTTTAAGTTCATTGTTAACAGTTTGCCAGACATGCTCCCAGACATTTTTTTCTATGCATTTATACACATATAAATCTAAATGTTCAATATACAAGGTTTTGAACATATACCAATTGTATTTTATTATATATATTGTTCTATGACTTATTTTTTCACTTCACAGTATCTTGGAGAGCTTTCCATTTAAGTGTATATAAATTTACTTTATTCTTTTAAACTGCTACCTGGTATCCAATAGTATTGTGGCATTGTTTTCTTACCACCAAAGGACATATGGTATTAACAGTTTTTCAGTTTTATACACGGTCCTGCAGTGAAGAATATTGTAATCACAGCCTCTTGTGCATGAGTGAGTATCTCCCTGAGATTAGATACCTAGAATTGAAATTGCTGGGTTAAAGAGTGTGTATCGCTTATATTTCGAAAGATGCTGCCAAGACAATCCAAAAAGTTGGTACCTTTACATTTCTACCAACAAGATGTTGGTAGAACATCCTTGCCCACCCTGGATATTATTAATCTTGAAAATCTTAATCATCTGGTGGGCAAACAGTGATATCTTATTTTTTTCATTTGTATCTCCTGATTATTAGTGAGATTGAACAATAAACTTTTTTTTTAGTTCATCTCAATAAATCTCTCAGAAATTGTTGATGATCTCTCCCTAAAATTCTCCCTTTCCTTGGCTTCTGTGACAGTCCACAGAACACAGTCCTGGCTTTGCTTCTACGCCTCTGGTCACTCTCAGTCTCCATCCCTAACTCTTCCCTTTCCACCGGGGTTTAAATATTGATGTTCCTCAAGGTTTGGTCTCTCTCCCGCCATCCTCCTAGCACACAGATCTCTCAATCTACATTCTTTCCCCAGAATATATCATCCAGGCCCATTCAGACTTCAGATACTGCCTGAACATCCATGACTTCCAAATTTTACCTCCATCCTCTCCTCTCATCTTGCTCTGACCTGTCTATTTCACATCTCTCCTTGGATAGGCCAAGAGCATGTTAAATCACCATTCCAAAACTGAACTCAAGATTTTATTCCCCCAAACCCATCCTTCTCTAGGACTCCCAACTCATGGACTGTCTATCAACTTCTGGTTGCCCCAAAAGAAACGTATGAGTCTTCTTTGATGATTTCCTTGTCAACGACTCTGGAATCCAATCTGTTCCAAGTCCTTTTGGCTTTATGTCCTAAATATCTCTGGAAAGTGTCCATTTCTTTTCATTTCTGCCGGCTCCATCTCCCTAGATCTTTGGTGATGGCTTCCTCACTGGCTGAATCTATGCTTGACCTTGGCCACCGTGTGCTCTACAATATGACCAAAGGGATTTCCAAAAGGCAAATCTGATCAAGTCATTCTCTTATACAAAGATACCGCCACAAACTTGTTAAACACAAAATTGTTTATAATTGTTGAAAGGAAGAAAGGTAGAAAAAAGAAAGGAAAAAATAACCTAAAATATTCAACAATAACAGTTGGTTAACCACATTTAGTTCACCCATTTGATGGGACAATATGCAGTTGTAAAAAACAAGTACGGTTCTAGCAAATGTTAAGTATCAGATAATTGCTGTTATTTAAAATTTAGAGCAGTGTCGCCCAATAGAAATATAATGTGAGCCTCATGTAGAATTTAAATTTTTCTAATATCCACATAAAAAAGTAAAAAGGAACAGATGAAGTTAATTTTAATAATATATTCTATTTAATCCAATATATGAAAATATTTTCATTTCAGCATGTAATTAATACAGAAATCATTAGTGGGGTATTTTACATTATTTTTTCACACTCTTTGAACTCCATGTATTTTACACTTATCACACTTCTCAATTCAGACACAAAATTTTTATCAGAAATACCGATCTCTAAGGATTTAGATTTCATGAAATTTACAGTTAAAGAGTAGGTTTACATATCCACATTATTCCAAACATAAGCAAAACTTTTCCAGTAACTGAATCGAGGATCGGTTTTAAAATATAAATGTAAGTTAATCTAAATTAAATTAAATTAGAAATGTAGTTCCTCAGTTGCAATAACCACATTTTAAGTGCTCAGTTGCCATACACAGCCGGTGGCTACTATATTAGGTAACAGGCTATAGAATAAGGGAGAGATCACAAGTTCCCTAATTCATTTATAAGCTTTGCAAATTTTATTATAAAAATACTTCAAAGGATAAAAAATACAATAGCCCAAGCTCTCTTGGGAATAAATGCTAAATAAAATATTACAAATTGAATCAAGCCATATTTTTAAAATCCTCATCACCAAATAGGGTTTATTTAAGGAATGAATGCAAGAATGGTTCCTCCTTGGCTTTTTTTTTTTTTTTGGCACAAAGGATTCATTCACAATTGGTGTAAAAAATAAAATACTTACAAATAAACTTAACAAAAATAGATATTTCATAAGAAACTGTAAAGCCTTGCTAAAGGACATGAAAGGAGACTTGAAAAATAGAGGCACACTCCATGATCCTGGGAGGAAAGACTAAATATTGGTAAAGATCTGAAGTCTTCCAAAATCAATCTGTAATTTTATTTAATTAAGTTATTTTTTAATCTGTAATTCTGATGTAATTCCAACCCAAACACCAAAAGATAACATATGTTGGAGGTGGGGGAGATGGCTAGTTCATTTTAAAAGAATTTTGGGGGTGGGAAGGGCCTTTGGTCATATGGTAGTATGTCCCAAGTCATGGAGGAAATGATTGACAGGTTTCACTATTTTGGCAGACACTATTGGTTACCAGTGAGATGTAAATAAAAATCTGCTGGGGACTACTGGGAAAGATTTTCCTTCCTGATGAGATAACAGATTTGTGAGATGAAAAAAAATTTTGTCCTCATCCTCTGCCTTGCTAATTAGACTATGAGACGTAAGATTTGAAGATGTCACAGCCTTCTTATCTTATGAGGGGAGATCCTGCCGGCACATTGTAGCTGAGAGATGTCCATAAAGAGACGGATGAGACCTTTGAACCCCAACACTGATTCTGGGACCATGCACCCCTGGATTTCAGGTTAATTAAATAGTTAATATTTTCTGGCTTAAACCCCTGTTACTTGACTTTCTGTTACCTTGGGCTGATACAAATATATAAAAGCAAAAACTCTCCATGGCAAAAGACACAATGAACTAAGTAAGAAAAAATAATTTCAACATAGGTGTTCAGGTTAATAGCCTTAATATATTAAGGACTTTTACTAACCAATACAGGGAAGAAAAAAGAGAGAAAGAGAGAGAATACTTCAATGAAAGAAAATGGGCAAAGAACATAAACAGAGAGTTCATAAATTAAATTTGATGACAAATAGATAAAAACATGCTCAACCTCACCAATAATCAAAGATTTACAGATTGAAACCACAGTAAAATATCATTTTCGGGGACGCCTGGGTGGCTCAGTTGGTTAAGCAGCTGCCTTCGGCTCAGGTCATGATCCCAGGATCCTGGGATCAAGTCCCACATCGGGGTCCTTGCTCGGCAGGGAGCCTGCTTCTCCCTCTGCCTCTGCCTGCCACTCTGTTCTGCCTGTGCTCGCTTGCTCTCTCTAACAAATAAATAAAAAATCTTAAAAAAAAAACCATCATTTTCGGCCGTCATATCGGCAAAGATAAAAAGGAGTGAGAATGGTCAATGCAGGAGACAGTATGAATAGTCATCCTAACTCATACATGTTAGTGAAATGGAAATTGGTACAACTTTCTGTAGAGTGATTTATTAATATGAATCAAATTTAAAAAGATATATCCTATTTTTTGAAATTATTTTTATTAAAATATAATGTATTATTTGCTCCAGGGGTACAGGTCTGTGAATCATCAGGCTTACACATTTCACAGCACTCACCATAGCCCATACCCTCCCCAAAGTCCATAACCCAACCACCCTCTCCCAACCCCCACCCCCACCCCCAGCAACCCTGTTTGTTTTATGAGATTAAGAGTCTCTTATGGTTTGTCTCCATCCTGATCCCATCTTGTTTCATTCTTTCCTTCCCTACCCCCCAGCCTCCCCACCCTGCCTCTCAAGATGTATCCTATTTTTCACAGCAATTTTCCTTTTAGGAGTTTTTTCAAAGGGAACAATCAGCCATGTGGCAAAGATATGTATACAGTGATGTTTAGTAGTAACAGTAAGTAATAGGAAAATAATAGTTAAAGAAATTGGGACTCACTCACATGTTTCCAACAATAGGTGATTAAATAACTTCTGACATTCATTCAACGGAATGGAATTCAAGGTAAACATGAAGAAAGATGGTTCGGTATATGTATTGACATGGAAGAAGCTTGTGATCTATTGATCGGCAGTAAAAAGCAGGTTACAAAACACTATGTGTCGTGATTCTGTTTATGTAAATGTGTGTTTATATATACATGAACACTTGAAGGTTTTATTTTTTAGTAACTGGTTATCTTTAGGAAGTGGAATTAGGAGAGAAACTTTATTTTTCTGTATTGGAGGAATATTTTATACATCAGAAAAACAAATTGGATTCCAGTTTAGGAAATAAAATGTTTCCAGAATAATACACAGGGATGTGCAAAGACATATATGACATATTGCTAAGTGGAAAAAGAGAATACAAGTTAATGCTATAGTAAGGAGTTATTTTAAGAGTGGGGCTAATTTAATTGACAATTATCTGAAGGTTATACACCACAGTGTTAACAGTGATTATCTCTTGGGGTGTGTGGTGGAAGTTTGAATGATTTTTATTTTAAAAATATTTTTTAGAGATATTCGTATTGCTTCTACAGAAAAACGTTACTCTTGGGACACCTGGGTGGCTCAGTCCTTAAGTGTCTGCCTTCCGCTCAAGTCATGATCCCAGGGTCCTGGGATTGAGCCCGCATCAGGCTCCCTGCTCGGCGGGAAGCCTGCTTCTCCCTCTCCCACTCCCCTTGTTTGTGTTCCCTCTCTCACTGTGTCTCTCTCTGTCAAATAAATAAAATCCTAAAAAAAAAAAGAAGAAGAAGAAAAACATTACTCTTGAACAAGAAAAGAAGAAAAGAAGGAAGGAAGGAGAGGGGGAAGGAAGATGGCAAACCAAGGCAAACTTGAACCCAGCCCTCTTGGAGGACAGCTAGGATCCTGAGAAGCCTACAAGATTTGATGACATTACAAACAAACCCTGACATTTATTTAACTTTTTTCTTTTGTCGTGCCACAAAGAATTTGAGGCAGCTCAAAAGAAAAGATACGATAAATCAGAAAATTATAAAGAAAAAGATATCGGGCTCAAGGAAAATAACGGCATGCTAGAACGACAAGATGGGGGAAAGCACGCTTCGGGGTCATACACACTTAGGAAAGGTGAGTTCCCTCCTCCATTCCACTGTTCTTGGGGTCCTCTGCTTGCCCGGATGGAGACTTGTAACAGCCGGGCATCTGCACAGAGGGAGCTCATGAAGAGGATAGTTCAGTAGCTACACTGCCCAGCCCCTGATGACCCCTTTTGACTCCTTTACTTCTATCCCATAAAGGAGCTGGCAGTATTGCAATTGATGGTGCTGGGGTGAAACTCCTACCCACGGGGAGCAGGGCAGAATCTCTCCCCCAGACCTTCAGAACTGGGCCTGAGAGCTGGCCACAGGTGGTTACCCAGAGCAGAGCACACCCCTTAGTTGGGGCCTTGGAGCTCATTTCTATTTTGTAAGGCTCCTGGTGCATTAAGAAATAAAGAAACAAGGTTACAAAAACAATGGTAGGGGTGCCTGGGTAGCTCAGTGGGTTAAAGCTTCTGCCTTTGGCCCAGGTCATGATCCCAGCCAGGGTCCTGGGATCAAGCCCCGCATCGGGCTCTCTGCTCCTCGGAGAGCCTGCTTCCTCCTCTCTCTCTGCCTGCCTCTCTGCCTACTTGTGATCTCTCTGTCAAATAAATAAATAAAATCTTTAAAAACAAAAACGATGGTATATTTTTTAATGTTTATATTGGACAAATTAGTGCTTTGAACCCAAAAAATAGAGTGGCACGCATATGTTCTGTTCACAAGATAATTACAGGATTTATTAAAAATATTGATTCATGGTGCACTACAGGCGGTGTGGTCCAGAGCCAAAAGGGCCTGCACCAACCTCCTGCTCCCCTTCCGCCACGTGCCCCTGAGGCTGTGAACTCAGGGATGAGCTGGCAGCCAACAGACATGGGGAACTGCTTCTCCTGCCTCTCTCCCCTTCCAGGGCTCAGTTCCAGGTCCTTCTTTTAAAAAATTTTTTTTTTATTTTGTAGTATTTATTTGACAGACAGAGATCAGAAGTAGGCAGAGAGGCAGGCAGAGAGAGAAGAAGGGAAGCAGGCTCCCTTCTGAGCAGAGAGCCCGATGTGGGGCTTGATCCCCGGACCTTGGAATCATGACCTGAGCCGAAGGCAGAGGCTTTAACCCACTGAGCCACCCAGGCGTCCCAGTTCCAGGTCCTTCTGAGGCCCATGGACCTGGCCCCATGAGACACCTTCATATCCTTCCAATGAGGTCCCTGCCCCTCCTTCACCGAACTCCGCTTGACGTGGATTTCTACCACCAGCCATCAAAATAACTTTGCCAGAAACAACTTGCAGAGATCCCAGATTCTTATTTTTTCACAGGAGGTGTGTTTTTGTTTTGTTTTGTTTTGTTTTTCCCTTGCACTGAATATCCCCTCCCAGGGAGAAAGGGAATTTTCAGCTTCCGCAGTCCTAGTCTGCAGCGAGTTCATGCGTATTCTCCCAAGGTGGAGGAGGATTGTTTAAAAGATGCTGAGTGGCAGGGAGAAGAATGTCACCTCAACATCCCTCCGCCAAGCCGGGAGAGGTTTGGCTGAGTCTCAAGGACGTAGGTTCAGACAAGGGCAGGCCCGGCTGCCTTACTGAGAGCCAGAGTCGTTTTCCTGATGCTGGAGAATGTTGGGGGGCCTGGGGTCCTGCTTCAAGGCCTCTCCTGGACTGGGTGGGTCCTAAAACTGGCTTCTGAGGGGGGAAGACAGCGAGGTGACAGCCCCTCTAAGGGGCCGCTTGGCTGACTCTATTCTGTGGAAAGATAGAACAGTGGAAGCTGGTTGCGTTCATCCATATTATTTCCCTCATGGTTCCTATGGTGCCTAGCAGTGAGCCTTCCATAAAGCAGGCACGCCATAGCTGTTTGTGGTCCCCAGCACTGTGGCAACGTAAAGCTTGTGTCCTTTGCTCTTAGCCCAGGCAGTTGCGGGAAAATGTTCCAGGACTCTCCTCCCCTCCTGTTGCAAACGGGAATCCATTCAGTTAGCCAACAAGTATTTCCTGAGCACCTACTTCGTGCAAGGCTCTGTCCAGGTGCTGGGAACACAAGGGGGATGAGAGATAGTAGCCATGGCCCTTTCTCTCCTAGAACACACATCTTTTCATTCCACTTTTTACCACCTGCCCATCTCCTGCATAGACGTAATGGAAAACACACAAGAGTGAATTGTATCTTCTTTCTCTTGACTCACCAAAGAATACCAACCATATCATTCTAGACAGAGAGAGAGAGAGAGAGAGAGAGAGAGGGAGGGAGAGAAAGCTTTCCTTCTAGTTGCCAGAGAGAAAACTCCCAGTTTTGTGGTAGTCTCCCAGAACAAGGGGCCCATTTTTGTCATTCCTTGTTCAAAAATCCCGCGTCCCCCACTCAGTGCACGCGTACACATACATATGTTCCCCACCCAGTTTGCATTCATCCCATGTACAGCTGGAGAGCGCTGAAGTCTGCCTCCCACATGATACAGAACGGATTGGCAGCTGGGACTGAAGGCGATAGAAATAAGCTATTGATCAAGGGTTATAGAAGTACAGCCACTGGGATCCCGTGATGCTCGCTGAGCTGAGGGCAGCGGGGAAGTGTTACACAAATGCAATAACATTTGTAACCCCAGGGCAAGTGCTTTTCACATGAAAATAAAAAGCCGATCCTCTGTTTAATTCTTTCCCCCTCCTTGGGCCAGCCTGGCCAAGTGCAAGGACAGGAGCTAAGCAGGGCCCCTCTGGGTGGGCTGGCCTCTTGCTCTCTGGGCAAGTGACAAGTGACGGGATCTCTTTCCCCCTGGCTGGTGCCTTCTGGTGGTGTGGGGAGTAGCTGCACTGTTTAAGCTGCTCTGGCAGGAGGGAAGAAGTAGCCATGTCCTGCCATCCTGAGGGGCCCAGTCATGCCTTGGCCCCCTGGGTCTTCCTCGGTCAGCTCTGTGGATGTTGCCTGGTCCTGTTGGGAGCTGAACTTTTCACTTGAATGGATGCTAGAAATCGCTCCTTGAAGCTTCATTCTGTGACATTTGTAAAAAGAAATCCTATTTTGGGGAGAAATAAATGGAGAGGAGAGACGGCTCTGGAGGTCCTACAAAGCAGTAAGCGAGGGCTAATGACTGAACTTGAGGAGCCCAGCTTTTTCTTACCAAACTCACCAGACCACTGCTTTTTAACATGTTTTCCATAGGAATGTCAGTCCTATAAGATGCTCCATAAAAAATGGGGCTCTCTGGTCAATGATCGGGAAAACGCTTCCTCTTGGAGGTTTCCTATTGTATCTTTGGAGATTTCTTATTGCCTCTTTGCAATTTAAAGGCTCTGAAAAGGGGCTCAGTGGCTCAGTGGGTTAAAGCCTCTGCCTTCAGCTCAGGTCATGATCCCAGGTTCCTGGGACTGAGCCCTGCGTCGTTGGGCTCTCTGCTCGGCGGGGAGCCTGCTTCCCCCTCTCTCTCTGCCTGTCTCTCTGCCTACTTGTGATCCCTGTCTTTCAAATAAATAAATAAAATCTTTAAAAAAAATGAATAAAGGCTCTGAAAAGTCCTGCAGTAAAGGAACAGTGTGAGTTTGCTTGAACAGCATCTCTCAGATTTACTTGACTGCCAAACTGTCCCTCCACTTAGAATTTCTTTCATCTTTTCCTTTTATTACTTAATGCCTACTAACAACACATTTTTGGGAAAACACTGCCAAGCAAGCTACTTAGAAGGATATGATATATTGCCTTCCCTGTATTGTATGCCTACCACGTGCAGAGTACTTGACATGAATTATTTCTCACCACCCAAACAACTTGGCAAGTGTTATTATCCCTATTTCACAGATGAGAAAAACGAGGTTGGACATGGATACATAACCTGTCCACGGCCCCTCGACTAAGTAGTGGCTTTGCTAAGTGTCTCACATAGGCTGTTCTGATTCCAAACTCCACATTTTCCACTATACCATGTGTCTCCCTACATGGAATAGAGACTTCTCTTTTTGCCAAAGTGAAGTTAAGTTGCTCTTTTTGGAGACCCTTGTCCCAGAATCCATTCATTTTTCTTTAAACCTTGCCTGATTCATCTTTTAGCCTGGCACTAGCTCGTATTGCCTTCTCTGTGGCTCTTGGGGATTCCCATTAGAAAGCAGAGCCTTAATCTAAGTAGCCATGGGCAGGAGTCCCAGTTTTGCTATTTACTATTTATGTGACTTTAGGCAATTTACCTAACCCCTATATACCTCAGTTTTCTTATCTATAAAATTCTAAGTATGCACAGAACATCTGGCCCGGAATGCTTAGTAAATGGCAGCTGTTAAGTTTACTGTTAATAATCAAGAACAAGGGGTGCCTAGGTGGCTCAGTTGGTTAAGCGACTGCCTTCAGCTCAGGTCATGATCCCAGAATCCTGGAATCGAGTCCCGCATCAGGCTCCCTGCTCGGCGGGGAGTTTTCTTCTCCCTTGGACCCTCCCCCATCTCATGCTCTCTCTCTCTCTCTCTCTCTCAAATAAATAAATAAAATCTTAAATAATCAAGAGCAAGACTGTGGGGGGAGAGGGGAAGAAAAGCTTATCAGAAAAATTTTAGGGGTCCCTGTTTTAAATCCCCCAACTATTCTGGTGTGATAAAAGACAGACATTTTTT
>RCUC01152513.1:0-49683 GCA_003697995.1 Taxidea taxus jeffersonii
GGGTGGGGGTGGAGGGAGGGAGCGAGGGAGGGAGGGAGGGCGGCCGGGGGGAGGGCGCGGGAGGGAGGAAGTCTGAGAGACAGAGCGAGGAGCGCTCCTGAAGGGAGACGTCGGGCTCGTCCCCGGGGTCCCTGCCGTGGTCCCAGCTCGCGGGCGCAGCTGCCCGGCACCCGGCCGCTTTGGTTCCACGGGCCCGTAGGCCATTGCGCAAGACAGGGGCCAGAGGCTCAGGGGAGGGATGCGCCGGGCGTTGCCTCCGGCCCGCTGCAGCCGCCGCCGCCAGAAGCCCCAGCGGAGCTGAGGGAGGCGACGCCGAAGCGCTGGCTCGGAGTGGCCACCGCTGCAGCCCGGGCGGCGGACTAGGGCGCTCGCCCGGCTTCTGGGCCGACCCGGTTCCAGCGCCTGCGTTCCCGGCCCGGGGCCCGCCCCTGCGGCCAGGCCTCGCTCCCCGGTCCCAGATGACCACCGAGGGCGGGCCGCCGCCGCCCCCGCCGCGCCCGCCGCCGGCCCCGCTCCGCCGCGCGTGCAGCCCGGCCCCCGGCGCACTCCAGGCCGCCTTGATGAGCCCGCCGCCCGCCGCCGCCGCCCTGGAGACCACCTCGTCGTCCTCATCGTCGTCCTCAGCCTCCTGTGCCTCTTCCTCCTCTTCCTCCAACTCGGCCAGCGCCTCCTCCGCCGCCTGCAAGAGCGCGGGCGGCGGCGGCGCGGGCGCGGGCGCGGGGAGTGGGGGCGCCAAGAAGGCGAGTTCGGGGCTGCGGCGGCCAGAGAAGCCTCCTTACTCGTACATTGCGCTCATCGTCATGGCCATACAGAGCTCGCCCAGCAAGCGCCTGACGCTCAGCGAGATCTACCAGTTCCTGCAGGCGCGCTTCCCCTTCTTCCGCGGTGCCTACCAGGGCTGGAAGAACTCCGTGCGCCACAACCTCTCGCTCAACGAGTGTTTCATCAAGCTGCCCAAGGGCCTCGGGAGACCCGGCAAGGGTCACTACTGGACCATCGACCCGGCCAGTGAGTTCATGTTCGAGGAGGGCTCTTTCCGCCGTCGGCCCCGCGGCTTCAGGCGGAAATGCCAGGCGCTCAAGCCCATGTACCACCGCGTAGTGAGTGGCTTGGGCTTCGGGGCCTCGCTGCTGCCACAGGGCTTCGACTTCCAGGCGCCCCCATCGGCGCCGCTCGGGTGCCACGGGCAGGGCGGCTACGGAGGCCTCGACATGATGCCCGCGGGCTACGACGCGAGCACAGGCGCCCCGGGCCATGCGCATCCGCACCACCATCATCACCACCACGTCCCGCACATGTCGCCCAACCCCGGATCCACCTACATGGCCAGTTGCCCCGTGCCCGCCGGGCCTGGGGGTGTCGGCGCTGCTGGGGGCGGCGGCGGAGGGGATTATGGCCCGGACAGCAGCAGCAGCCCAGTGCCCTCGTCCCCAGCCATGGCGAGCGCCATCGAGTGCCACTCTCCCTACACGAGCCCGGCGGCACACTGGAGCTCGCCCGGCGCCTCGCCTTACCTCAAGCAGCCGCCCTCCCTGACGCCAAGCAGCAACCCCGCAGCCTCGGCAGGCCTGCATTCGAGCATGTCCTCCTATTCGCTGGAGCAGAGCTACCTGCACCAGAACGCCCGCGAGGACCTCTCAGGTAACGCTGTGCGCGCCTCTAGGCTTCCAGGCTCCAAGACTACTGCAACTTCCACAGGGTCGCCGCAGCCAAGGAGTCTGAAGGCACTGGGAGGAGTGGGTGCTGGGAGAAGAGGGAAACTTATTCATGGAGGGGAGAGAATTGCGGTCATACTGCCCTCTCTCATATCCTTGTCCAAGAGCTGGGCCTCCAGAATTTGCACTGCCAGGAGGATGGTGCAAAGTCGCCTGACTTCCTGGGGTCCCAGGGTGTCCCTATGGACAGCAGGTCTCAAGTCTCAGGCCCAACTTAGTTTAGAGAGAAGGCATGTGATCTTTGGGGAGCCTAGCCAAGGAGCTGTGTCTGCTTCCGTGTGTGTGTGCTGGTGCACACAAGTGTGTTTTGTTTGTTTGCTGTTGCTTTCCTCCCAAAGTAGACGTCAGAAAGGGACATGTTTTGTATGCTGAGGGTGTGGGTTGGGAGGGGTTGCAACTGGGCCGGAGTTGAGAGGAGGGGAAATGAGGGAGGGTCAGAGAAGAAGGCAGAAGAGGGGAGACCCAGGATCTTTCACAGGAGGGAGGTGTTACTAGTGGAGAAGGGCACCAGCCTTTGAGGAGTCCCTTGCTTCCCAACACAGTGGACCTGCATTGATGACATGAGTCTGTCCTAGGCCCGGAGGACCTGAGGCCCACATTGTGATTCCCCTGAGAAATGTTTGCTTCTTGGACTTCAGTTGTGTTGCTGGTGTAAATTTTGTTGGTTGAAGATTATGAAAATTTACTGACTTGCCAAAGGCGATGAAAGGTGGGAGGGAACAGATGGGGTGGAGGAGGGAATATGAATACTTAACTAGGTTTCTGGGACAGTGGAGATAAATTCTGTCATATTAACCTCTCCCAAGCACCCACAGGCTTAAAATCAGCCTAATCTGCCTATCAAATGGTGTTTTAGTTCACACCCATCTTTCACCCCAATTAGAAAAAGCCTCAGAGAATGATGCACACGATATATGTTCGAGAATCAGCATATGACATGAGCTGCAGGGGAGACGGGAAGCCCAGAAATGGGCAAAAGATGTTGGTTCCCTGGACGGTGAAATTTCCCAAATAGGCCTTTTAAATGCGGGTCTCAGAGGTTAACTAAACAAAGACAGTCTCGGCAGGACCACACGGGAGAGGATTTTAGCCTGACTTAACCCACTGAGAGCAGAGTCTTGTTCAATTTTTATGGGAATTTCAACAAGTAACCAATACAGACGAGCTTTCCCTATTCATTTTTTTTTAATCCCCTGGGACTGGCTGTCAATCACCGCTCACCCCAGGCGGCGCGCACTCCCCCACTCTCCTGCCCACCGCTCCACTCCTCCCCTAGCCCGCTGCCCTCTGCCCTCTGCCCTCCTAGTGTTCCCCATTCCCCTTCTCCAAGCAGGCTCTACTCAGTTTGAACCCAGACTTCGAGGTTTTCCAGCTGCCCTGAAACAGTACCCGAAAAATTAAAAACAAAAGAACTCGCAAGAAAGAAAGAGACTTACGATTGTTCTTTGAGGCCCCCCTCGCCCTACCCAACACACCCAAGCTCACGCACAAGTCCCAGAAATTCGGGGACCCGGAAACACAAACTTGGAGAACGAAAAACGGCTGATCGGGAGCAGGCCGGCCTCCCACAGGGTCCTTGCCTGGGAGCCTCGTACGACCTATGGGCAGAGCCTGGGAATGCTGGGGAGGCCGTCACTGGGGCCAAGGCCCGACCAGGACTCTGCCCATTCTTCCCTCGTCCTCTGGCTCCCGTCCCTCACTTCCCCCGTCCTAGTTGGCATCCCCCAGGCGGAGGAGAGGTGGGGGTTCAGCAGGAGCAGGCTGGGTGAGCGGGCGCGCGGCGGGGCCTGTTTAGGAGTGCGCCGCCGGTGGACCGCGGCCCAACCAGGGACTATGGCCCAGCGAGGAGCTGGGAGGCCGAGCAGACCGAGGGGCTGGTGGTCCAAGAAGGGTCACCGCAGCATACACACACACACACACACACACACACACACACCACCCCCGAGGGCAGCGCAGTCCAACTTGGGATGGGGCGTCCAAGGTCCGCGTGCTCAGGGAGGCCCCGCACCCGTCATTTATTACAGTGAGTCTTTCAAGAAGGAGCTAGGGCTTTTATCTCTCTCTGGTCACATCAAAGAGCTGACGGCGGCCTTTAGTCGGTCGTAACGTTTGAGCTCTAGCTCTGGGTCCCGCCTGGGCCCGCTATTTTGAGCTCGTAGAACTGGCACTGAGAAGTGCTGTAACGTGCCGGGCGAAGGCACCTGTATGCAGAGCAACAAGCACACACCTGGGCCGCGCGGACATGTTGCTACCTTCTGAGATCAATGCGGCGCGCCGTTGGCGACAGCAAGTGCTACAAGGCAACAAACGTGGTCCAAGTCAGCGACCGCTCGCAGCCCTGGGATGCTGCCAGGCCAAGGCGGTGAGCAGGGCGTGAGCGCCGCGGGCGGGCGAGCACGGTTTTCACGCACTCAAAAATCGAATCTGGCCCGGCCCCCAACAAGCAATTTATGGTCCCACAAGGCGCGGGTACCCAGAAAAGACGCAGGCGAAGAGGCCTCACCCAGCCCAGCGCGGAAAGAGACTCTGTCGGGGAGAAGACCCGGCCGCGGCGCTCCGGACGCCGAGGGCCAGTTGCGCCCCGGGGCCGGGTCGGGGCCGGGAGGCGCTGAGAAAGCAAAAGCAAAAGTCAGCAGCGGGTTGGCGCCCAGCGGCCGGGCTCCGGGCCTCCGCAGAGCAGCGGCCCCGGAGGAGAGGAGAGAGAGCCTTCTCCGCCCGCTGCCATCCTGGAGTTTTCTAAGCGGCTCCCCGCGCTGCCTGACACCTCCATGTGTAGAAGGGTCTGCAGCTGAGCGCATATCGAAGAGCATTATCTGCTCCCTGGAGAAAGGCTCCTCTAAGGGCAGCCTGAGACTTTCCGAACTTCGGACGACCTGTACTTTCTTTCCAGGCCCTTTGTCTTGCAAAGAGGTTGTTTCTGTCATCTCTTTTTGGCACAATGAATATCTCTGTTGTGACCTGCTATTCTGACTGGGCCAGTTAATTGAGAAACAGGCAGGAGGCTCGGACGAGAAGTGAGAGCGACCGCGGTGTTTCTGTGGAGGGGGCTTGGCCTCTGCAGCCAGGCTCTGGCAACAAGGGCCGGGAGCCCTGCGCTTAGGGAACCCTACAGAGAGTGTGGGTCAAATAGTCCCCGAGCTGTTGCACCCACCGCGATTAAAGCGTTCCTGAGGGTCCAGGAATAAAAGGGGAATTCAGGCACACTAGAACCCGGTTTAGAGGAGGATCGTGCTCTGTGTGTGCGGGTACATCAAATCAAAACATAGTGATTGCACAGACCTCCTATGACCCAGTTTGAAACTTTGAGAAATTTCTAGAGGTGGGTTTGCTCTACCAGTTTTATAACGATAGACAAAAGGCACATCAACCCCTTTCTTACCCTGAGTCAAAATAAGGCGTGAGTTAAATTTAAATTTAAAAAGTAATATGCTTCATCGTAAAAAAAAAAAAAAGTAACATGGCTCATCGTCAGCTGAATGACTGTTTCTGAAGAGTTTTTCCTTTCTTCTTTCAGTGGGACTGCCTCGATACCAGCATCACTCTACCCCAGTGTGTGACAGAAAGGATTTTGTCCTCAACTTTAATGGCATTTCTTCTTTCCATCCCTCTGCAAGCGGACCATACTATCACCATCACCACCACCAGAGTGTCTGCCAGGATATTAAGCCCTGTGTCATGTGAATGGATGGAAGGAGGCCATGCCCAGGCCGCTCTCTGCTTCTCTTCCGCAGGGCAGAATGAACTGAGGTGGACTCCTCCACTATGCAAGGCGCTAGCAGTAAGTAGCACACCAGTCACTTCACCAGGATCCCCAGGCCAGCGCTGTTCACTGATACTTGTCTACCATTGGTAGAAGGACAGCCCTGGCAATACCCTAATACGAATATGTGCAGGATCCCCACGAGGGAGAGAGCCAACGGAGAACTCAGCTTTTTAGCGGAGATGGTAAAAAGTTACCACATGAAAAACATAAACCTGTAACTCTGGGATCTTCATTACCTTCAGTCATCAGGGTCTGAAAAACGCAAGTGTGTGTGTGTGTGTTTTTTTTTCTTTGTCTATGAAAATTTTTGTGCTTTTCAAAAAGGCAGTGCTAAGCACAAGACTCCAAGAAAGCCTCATCTTGTTGCCTAGCCAAGTAAGAGAGTTCTGTTCCCCCAAACACTGAGTTTGGATACAGGTGCCAAAGAACATTATTAAGAAAGTATTTAGAAACAATGTGTCTAGTTTAAGAAAGTGGTTTTCAGTATTGTGACAATACAACGTTTTTTTACAAGGTTGTTTTCTACCACCATATTTTAAAGATATTTTTATGATTTTCGTGTATACTCACACTTTGCTTGTATTTTAAAAGGAGGATATATTTGCACTTATGTATACTTTTACAGTTTGCCAAACTATTTTGATGTAAAATTTTTTCAATAAAATATATATAACAAATAGCTGTTTTAGAGACCTATTTCCTCCACGGGCATCCTGGGATCACCAGGCTTTCTTCTCCACCAGCCAGCAATGCAACTCTACACTGTTGGGGTTTTTTTCCCCCAAGTTGTATAATTGACGTGGTGTGGGGTCTGTGCCTTGAGTAACACAGGCCAGGTTCTGATTGTGGGTCTTCTCAGGAGAGAAAGAGATGAAGGAACTTTCTCTGTTCTTTTTTTCCTTCACCCTCGCTCCTTCTGGCTAAACAAAAACCAGAAGGTGAAAAGAACTTAAAAGAAAACCAGGCAAGATAATGAAGGCAAGAGTCTGATTTGAGGAAACCAAGTTTTGTGCCCCTTTTGTTCTCTTTCCTGCAGCCAAGGAAAATTTTGCCTTTTGCTCCTTCCTCTTTTCCACCAGCAGGGAATGATGGGCAGAGTAGAAAGTCACCACCTAGGGCTGTGCTGAATGGCGGTCAAGGGATAGGTGTTCAAAGAACAGGACCAGCTTCCCCTTTGCAACTCACAGTTTTGTATGAGTACTGGTCACACTTTGTTGTGGGTGGTGGCCAGATCCTAAATAGTCCAGAGGGGGATGGCTGTGGAGCAGTAATGGGCAAGCTTTGACCATTTGGATCTTTTAATTTCCTTGGAGAGTAACAGAAGCAGGTACTCGTCCTCAAAAGGTATTCTGTGGCTGCTATCCCCACCACCCCCAAGTCAGAGCCTGACCAACCCTACTTAGCAGGAGCACTCTCAACCCCCACCCATCTCTGTCCAACCTCCTTTGTTCCCCGTGCTCCTTCCTTCCTTTTAACAAGGGATCTCCTTCAGGGATTCTCTCAGAGCCCCTTTTCCTTGCTTGATATCTCAAGCTTCCCCAGTCTCAAATGCTGCAGGCAGGGCTGGTAAAGCTCTAAGTTCAAAAGAGAGAAAATAAGCCAACCAGGCAGCAGGACTGTTTTTTTTTTTCTTCTTTTTCTTCTTTTCCTTTCTTTTCTTTTTTGTCATCTCCTCCTCCTCCTCCTCCTCTTTCTTCTCCTTCTCCTTCTTCTTCTCCTTCTCCTTCCCCTTCTTCTTCCTCTTCCCCTCCTCCTCCTCCTCCTCCTTCTTCTTCTTCCCCTTCTCCTCCTCCTCCTCCTCCTTCTTCTCCTCCTTCTTCTCCTTCTCCTTCTCCTTCTTCTTACCAGCCCTCCTCTGACCAGTCCTTCAAAATCATGGGCAGCCTTGGCAACAGTCGATCTGAGCAGGAACAGGAAGGTTCTCAACCCATGATCAAGCTGTGGGTTTTCTTTTCCAACTTAGGGCTGGTGTTTTGGGGGTTTTGTTTGTTTGTTTGTTTGTTTGTTTGCTTTTGCTTTTGCTTTTGAAAATTCACCTTTGTTTCTCATTCCCTAAAAGGTCTCCCCCCCACCCTGCCCCATCAGTTGCCAGGCACTTAATACCATTCAGTAGATATCTCACACAGAAGGTTTTTGTATTCCAAGTGAATTTAAATCCAAAGACAGTATCATTAGTAAAACATCTTGTTTTCAAAAGTCTTAACCATCTTCCTAATCCTTAGGTTTCCTTTCTATATTTTCCAAAATTAAGCAATGATTTAAACATGTTTTTTGTGTCTCCATTATCATATTTGCAGTTAAATAGGGCTTTTTTCCCCTTTTATACTGAGCTACACAAGGGCCTGCTATAAATTATGAAGTCAGTTTCAGAGTTTGCTCCGACCACAGTGCTGTGTTTACATTCCTTCCGAGGCAGCCGGCATGGTCGTAATTTATATCCTAAACACTTGAACGTAACTTGTTTATACAGAGAATGACAGGACCTCAAAGACAAAAACGCTGTCTCTTGGGGTGACGGCTTTGGAAATGCTAGCGCGCCCCCTAGTGGTGAAAGTAGACACCGGCACGCAGTAATTCATGGTGGTTTCAAGCTGTGTAAGAGCTTGACCTATTTTTATGGTGCCTTTCCATATCCCTATAAATGTGGAGATATTGATCCTATTTACAGATGTGTAGTAGGTCATGATTATCAAGGGTTCAATCTATGCTTTCTGCTTTTGGTTCATTTCACATCTTTCTTTTTTAAAGTAAGCTCTGTGCCCAATGTGGGGCTTAAACTCATGATTCTGAGATCGAGTCCCATGCTCTAGTACTGAGCCAACCAGGCTGCCCCCATTTCACTTCTTTTAAAGCCAACATAGCATATAAGAACTTCCATTAACACTGCAGACACAGGTACAATGACAGTCTTCACTCTGAGTCAGAATAACTTGATGGCTTCATAAACAGACTGCTGCCTGCCCCCTGCCCCCCGCCCCGGGTTTTTACTCTGTCTGGGGAAGGGCTCAAAAAGTTCTTGTTCTAATAAATCCGCAGGTGATGCTGATGATGTTGGTCCAGGGACCACACTTTAACAACCACAGGTTTAGAAAAACAGACTGAATTACAGATACAGGTTCAGATGTATGGGTGTTGAGGCTAGTTCCTTAATTAGTTAAGGAAAGATCTAAAAGCTTTTTTTTTTTTTTAGTAGTTTGTTCACCCAAATAGTCCTGTGATTGATTACTGGGAAGATACAATGCCTAATTTTGAGCCCTGCACCTGAAAATACAGCCTGCCCATTTTTACCTGAAGTGATTTGGTCTCTTATTTCATTCTAGTAAACTTTGCAAAGACAAGTCAGGTGGAATCATTAAGGTCTACCTGCCTCAGTGGAGCAGTAAGTCTAGGTACTTACACCCAGCATGATATTGGATTCTCCAGATGGAAGGAGGTGGTGATTGGAGCAAGCAGGAAAATAAATCTTTTATTAGTTATAAAATCTTTTAAGGGTGGAACATAGAGAAGGCAAAGAAAGGAAGTTGTGATCTCCACATATAGAAATAGTGATTACTAAATATAAATCAGGCGGGACCATGAGGAGTGGATAGAGAGAAGAGAGAGACAGAGGGAGAGAGAGAGATGGAGGGAGATGGATGGAGAGGGAGGAAATAGGAGGGTGAGAAGGGAGGGGGGCGGAGAAGGAGGGAGGGAAAGAGGGAAGGAGACAGAGACCGGAAAAAGAGAGAGAGATCTGGAGAGCAAGAGTCTCTGAAAAATATTTGATGAATCCCTGTACCAAAGCTAGCAAAGCAGCCTTTGAAGCTGGACTCTCTTCCTCGGAGGCAACTATTATCTGTCCAAATCTGCAATGCCAAGACAGTGACTGAAAGGCCCACGTACTTGTTTTACTTGGCTTCTGCCTGGATTCTGGGGACATAAGTGAATTCTCTAGTTGTGCACGCTCAAGTTTTCTGAACTGCTACCACAACTTCTAGAGAATTTAAGGAGAATAATCTTGAATTATATTTTAGAAAGTGGAAGTCTGATTTCTGGGGAAAATTTTCAGGTGCACCATACAGTTATGTCACTGTATAGTGTGAAATGGAATTAGCACATCCCTCCCAAAAAAAGAAATGTCTGGTGGATTCATATACACCTAATTACTGTGCATCATGGCAATTAATTCAAAACAGGCACCAACTTATTTAGAATGGAAATATATTTTATTGTATTTTATCGGAGCAGAAATACATTTTACCAAACCTGCCTCTATGAAACACTATATGAGCAAGGAAAACCACTACAGATGTAGACATTGGGCCAGAGAGGGCCACAGCACATGGATGTCTAGATCATTTGGGGAAAAAATGAAAGTCCTGGAAGTTCTTTTGGAGTTCAAAATGCCCTGAACCCACTGCAATCTGACTGATAAATATTCAGATCTCCAGTTCCTGGGAGACATGACCATCCCAGTGCTGACTCACCAGTCCTCTTGGCATAAGTGTCTGCAGGAAAGGGAGAGGGGAGGTCTGGGGGCAGCATGGAATCTCTGTCCCCAAAAACATTTCCTCCTAAAGTATCACATCCTACTCTTCCAGCTTGGGAGTTGCTGTCCTACAGATGGGAAGAAAGCCAAGGAGCCTCTGCCAGAGCCAGTAGGTGGCTTGGTCCCCCAGACAGCACCATGGCACCTCCAGTAACTGACAGAACACCTCCAGCATCCCAGACTGCTTGGCACTAGATTGAGCTGGGCTCCAGAGTGTGTGGGGAGAGGAAGATTTTCTCTTTCTCCCTCTCCTTCATCACTGGGGCTGTCATTTCATCTCCTACTCCCTGAAAGCAGTCCCTCATCTGCAGAGAAAATAATTAATCTCTCATCACTGGGGGCTCTGGCTACTATCATTTGGACTTTATCTGGGACTTCCCACGCCCATTTCCTAAGCACTTCCCCATGGTGCCCCTCCCATGGCCCTGGAGGCTGTCTTTGTCACCCTCACTTTGTTTGTAGAGGAGATGGAGGGTAGGCCCAGGAACAGTGTCTGACAGTGGTCTCATGAGGCAGCTGGTATGTGTCCCCTCTGTTCGGAGTCCCTGTCTGTGTGCAGAGCCTCACACTCGGCTCTGTCCCCATGATCTCATGTCATCCAGGCTCCCCTTACTTAATCTGTTCACCTCAGAACTAATCATGGGGTGGAGAGGAGGTTGTGGATGAGCCATAAGATGATCTAGGCCAATGGCTAGTCTTCAAGGTGAAGGAAAGAAACTCCTATTAGGAAGGAACTGCTTTACTTGATTGAAACACAAGGTAACTAGGCCAATATTTGGTTTCTGAATAGGGACTCCAAAGATATCAAATCAGCTAACAGGCTCCCATTTTGAGGGCCCGCAGTTACTTGAAGAGGCATTTGCACATACTATAGGGCATCACTGCCCAAGTGCATGGTAGAGGGACACAGGCAGCTTTGAAAACCACCCATGGCCATCCCATTGCCTACCCAGCCAGCTGAGTTGGCTCCTTGGAGGGGGTCCTGGGCCTCAGGGTTCTTAAAAGTTTCCCACAGTGCTTCTACCTCTCAGGCCAAGACTGAGAACCATGAACGAACATTATCTTGTTTATGTTCTACAGAAATCTTTTGAGGAAAGTGTTACCGACACAAGCTTGCTGGTTTGCAGGTGAGAAAAGGCTGCCCCAGCTGTTTAGCTGGTGTCCTCACTAGTTTCTCTGTCAGTAAAGCATGTGTCCTACACCTTGGCATCTATCATGCCACATGGACAGCTTTGGTGAATCACTTCTCTGCATTCCTTCAGTTGGTGATACCCAACCTTGCTCCACACAGTCACACAGAATCTCTGGGTGGGACTGAAACCTCAGGAGCCTTGAAACCTGCACAGGTGAAGCCCCAGCTCTGTCTTCCTACAGGCTGGGCAGAATGGCAGTCTGTCCTCAGAGTCTTCCTTTGTGGTCAGGGCAGACTTACCGGGAAGGAAGGTATAACCCAGCATGGCCATCAGATGTAACTTACTAAGGTTCTTTCCAGGAGAAAAGTTGAGTTAAGGGAAGGCACGGGGGAAAGGACATGGGCATTGGTTGGGGGGTGGGGGAGAGACACCAGGTCCCTGGGTTTATCATCCAGATGTCCTAAGCACTATGACACATTGCGGTGATGCTTCCCACAGTGCAGTCATCAATATTCTAATTGGATTGGTGGTAGTGTCGGTAATGATGCAGGGGCCCCAGCCCTGGCCCCAGCCCCAGCAATATTGGCAGGTAGGAGACATCCTGCCTTGTGAGTGGGGAAGAGGCCAAGAGCATCAGAGCCATTGCTTAAAGAAAAATAACACGAGCAGACATGCACACAAACACAGAGGCACTCACAGACACATACATACACCAACACACTCAGACACACAGTCTTCTATTCAGTTGTGCTTTAATGCCCAGTAAGAAAAGGCTGACATTTATCACACCTGCCATCTTTCCAAATCTCCAAATTCACCGGAACTGTGTAATAGTCACCTTTAAAGGTTTTCTTTGTTTGTTTGTTTTTCTAGTGGTGGGACTTTCCCCTCCTCTAATTCTAGAAGTGTAAAGAACAGCCGGTTTTAAATTAAATGGTGGCTTTTGTTTTCAGACAAACTGAGCCCCCCTCCCCCACCCCAGCCATAGACAATACTACTGGCTGGAAGCAGGGCAGAGTGCAAAGTTGTCCAAGACATGCACAAAAGAGCAGTTCCACAGTGACGTAGGACTACTGATGGCTTGGCACTAGGAGGGTGCTTTGGTTGCTCCTCCAAGTGGTGAGATGCCAGGGGGCTCTGCTTCTGTCAGCCTCTAAACACTGGATGTCTCCTTGCAATGAAAAGAACAGGTGTGGTGGGAAACAGCCATACCCCTTTCCTCTGGATGATCCCTTCTTTACAGGCAAGTCCCAGGTCCCTAAAGGAACCAGATAAGTGACCAGCAGGAAATCCTCAATCTACATGTGAATCAACCAATGAGTGTCCAAGCCAGGAACACACTAAGGATGATGTACCAGCTTTGAGTCTTCCCTAGCAGAGAAATAGCAAATGAATGACCATGAACAGTCCACTCCAAGCTGTAGGGGAGAAACCCTGTCCTTTATTGTGTCCTGAAAATATCTCCTGCAGAGAGTACATAGGCTCAAGAAAATGTCTCCCCACTTTTACTCCCATACGTCTCTTCCAAGCAGCACATCCCGTTCAGTGAGCAGAGATGTTAGAGGCTGGCAGAGCTGGCTTTGCTGAAATCTTAGCCCTGCTGCTCGCTGCATTCCTTCAGTGGTGGTGCCTCTATTTCCTAAACTGGCCAAGGGTGTTACTGACACCAACCTTAAATATTTGATGGGATGATTAAGGTTTACAACGTAGTTAGTTCCCGGCACAATGCAGTGGTCAAGACACAATTCTTCAGTTTTCTGCAAATGTAGAAGCAGGACATGGTAAAGCTGCAAAAATCCTGATGTCATTTTATGTATAAACCAAGTCCCAACTAAGTCCTAGGCAGAGGGAAGAGAAAGGTTACTGTTATCGGGGTATGCAGAGGGAGGAATTGAGGCACAGAATAGTTAGAAGTGTAATTTTGCTAAGGCTGTCATAAATGGGGTGATTTAAACAACAAGAGGTTGTTGTTGTTTTTTTTCTCTCAGTCTCAGAAGCCAAAAGTCCAAAATCAAGATGTCGACAGGGTTGGTTTCTTCTGAAGCCTCTCTCCTTGGCTTGTAGATAGCCATCTCCTTCTTGTATCTTCATGTCATCTTCTCTATGTGTGTGTCTGTCTCTGTGCCCAAATCTCCCTTTACATAAGGACACCAGTCATATTGGATTTGCACCTGACCTCATTTTAACTTGATGACCTCTGCAAAGACCCTATCTCTATAATAGGCCACTGGGAGTTAGGGATTTAACATGTCTTTTTGGGGGTAACACAATTCAACCCATAACAATTATAAACCAAGCTCACAGCTGAACAGTATACATTTGATTTATTAAGGTCCCCAACCCAGGGCTTTCTCCATTGTCCAAGACAATTTAGAATAAACAAGCTCTCTTGAAGAATGCTTATGATAGTTGGGCCATTGAAGTCCCTCTGTCTAGCCCCTTGAGTGTTGAGTGGCCTGGAAGCTAAACTTCACTTCCTTCAGCTAGAAGAAACTCTGAAGTGGATGTGTAGGAGAGCCCTAGCTCCTGGCTAGTCTTCATTCTTTTGGGCAAAGCCTCCGAAATACTACTCCACAAGTCCCTGGGAGGGGCCGGGGTTGGCCCTGAAACCATATCAGACATGGGCCCTGCAAGTATCACACCTCCCAAAAGGGAATGAAGACCAGCAAAAAGATTTTTTTCCCTTTTTGAACTGGAGAAGAGCTAGTATTTTATTAACATTAGTGTTATGAACATTGGGTGTTACGAGAAACAGCTCTCTGTAGGGTTATTGGATGCTCAGGTTCTATGCTAACCATGCAAAATCTATAAATCCTTAAAATACTCTTATAGGGTTTGTATTATTACTAAATCCATTTCCTTAGATGAGCAAACTCATTCACCAGTACATAGTTAGCAACTGGGAGGGCTGAAACCCCAACCGAAATCCATCTGACCACACATGTCTGTATTGGGCAACTGGGAAAGGATGGGATGGCAGCTACAGTGGGGGAGACTTTGTTGAAGGGTAGAGATGCCCAGCATTCCAGGGTGTCCACATCATCTACCCTAGCAATTCATGAGATGTCATGGCCTTTGTCCAGGAAGCTCATAAATTGCACGAGGCACCGCTGAAACCATGGCAGACATCACCCTTCCTCATCCCACATGAAGAAACAGACCTTTGAGGAAGCCAGGCAAAGGCAGTGGGACATCCAGGAGTCCTACCCTTTCCTGTATGGGCTCAGGTGAGAACCCATCACACTGAGACAACCCCCAGAGCTCACACCATTGGCAAAAGTGTGATTCTCTGGGATCCCACACTGAGCAGTCTGCTCTGCCCTCTGGCCAACTTCCCATCTTCCCTCTGGCCAACTTATACCCTGAGTATAAGCTGGTTCTGCCCAAAAGAATGTAGGATTCCCAGTCCTGGCCAGAGGCGGGTTGGGAGATGTGTTCCAGTCTGAAAAGGGACTTCAGGGAAGTGTGGAGTAGAGGAGAGCCAGCCTTCGTGTAAGGATTCAAAGTCTATTCCCACTGGCTCATTGCCACTGACATCTCCTCCAAGGAATTGAAAGGTCCCCTAAGTGCTTGGGGGACACAAGGTCCGCCCTCAGAGGGAGCCCGGGGAGAGGGAGCATAGCCCAGTGCTTGCTGGAGCTGCAGTTTCCTGTCCTCCCATCTGCCTTCTGAAGCCCAGATATTCTCTCATGCTAGCTCTGCTGATAGTTCTTTGTTTCTCAGACCATAGCGGAGGCTGAGTCATTGAGGGATTTTAATTTGGAAAACAAGATTACCAAAGAAAGAAAGAAACCACGATTCTATTAACAATTATGTGCAGAACAAGACCAAAGTTACAACTTTCCTTTTTTTTTTCCCCCTCCAAATTCAGTGCTGACATTAGATGAGGCTTTTCAGAATTTCAAAGCAGGCTTGGTTCTCATGGAACAAGAGGTGACTGCAAGAAGAGCAGAAAGTTTGGTTCTAGAACTTTTATTTCCTTTAATGTCAAAGCCCAGATGAAAATGAGAAATCTGATTTAACTGTTGGGGCCAGGAAAGAACACGAGGAGGCTTTTTAGAAGGAACCAGGGCACAGGGATACTCTCTGAGAAAAAGGCACAGAAAACCTGATACCAAGGGGGGGCGGAGAGAAAACCTGATAGGCCTGTTCAAACCGTCAAGGCCACCCTGGCTTGTTATTTTGGACCCTGGAGGAAGGGTGGGAGATCAGGACCCTCATCTGACTGTGACTTGAAGACCACCCTGCATTCTTGCCTCTGTAGTTTTAAAAGCAGCCCCTGCATCTCAGGGCAGAAGCTCAGCACGGGGTGAGCTTTGTTGTCCTGTCTTCCTGCCAGTCCTCTTCTGAGCCTGAGCTGCCTCTGTCATTGCCTTGTTTGATATTCTCAAATCCGGCCTGAGGCAGATGATGGGGCCACAGGAGGAGAATCCTTCAGGGTGTCTTGTTTGGTTTGGAAATATTTAAATGTCTGCTGCATTTCCTCAGAGAGGGGAAAAGTCAGGGCCTGTGGGAGAGCCCTGCACTCTGGCCGCAGCCCTGCAGGGACCCCAGCTCCTCTGCCCCTGACCTGAGACTGAAACCCCGGGAGCCCCCCTCCCTACATTTCCACCCTGAGCACCATGAGAAACTCAAGACCATCCAGACATTCCCCACAACCTGTTTACAGTCAAGTGACTCAGCCCGTCACTCTTTTCAAGCCAATGTAGCAATTGTCCATGATTACAGAAACCTTCTTGGCTCCTGGAAAAATCGCCAACACATTATTAACCTAGGCAATGAGACACATGTTTTCCATAGATTTAACTGCTAGTGGTCACCGCAGATGAACAGAGCCCTTTAGGAGGAAGAGCGTGTAATTAAGATATAATCTATTCTGCTTTGTAATATATGAAGCAGTAAATGGCTACGAAGACTGATTAAATTCTGCAGCTTCCCTTTGGCACATAAGCACCCTCGAAGCTGGTGGAACCCTGTGTGCTGTAAAGGCAGCACTGATTTCACAGCCTCTGGGGGGTGAACTTTCAGTGACATGCCTGCCTTCTCCTGGGGTTCTGGGAGCGCAGTAGTGGTCCATCTGAGACTCAGACTAACACCCATCTCAGGAACACAGAAGATTGACAGAGCGATGTGGGAAAGCAGGATATGATACTGATTAACTGATATGGAGCGGGCTTTGCTCAGTCAAAATATTGATGGAGGCAAGGACTTGTGGTAAAAGGAGATTTGATTGTGTAAACACACAGCTCACCCTCGAGGCTCCCAGCATTAGGCTCACTGCCTGCCTTTCGGGGATAAAAAGCACAACATGGTTTTTTTCATGTTGTCAGGAGTCTTTTGAGGCCTGCCTTTGACAGGTTAAAAAAACTGAACGTTTTTTACTTTATACCACTCCCCATGAGGGGGAAATCCAATCATTTCCCGTGGCTCTGTGCAGAGTGGTGACACGGCCTGGGGCTGATTGTCCACATAGCTGAATCTGCCCCTCATGCGCAATGTAGAGTCTGCACCAAGGCTCTTGCCGGAGAATCTAACCTTAATCTCTGCTGTTCGAGTCTTATCGAAAGCTCATTTTTAAGAAATAGCATTCATGAGAGATTACCCAAAGATATGCAGTCCATCTGACCTACATTCCATCCTAAGTGCACAAGCCAGGCCAAGAGCTAAGGATTTAGGAAAAAACATGGGACCCCATCGAGTTGCCCCTGTGAGTGGCACTTGGGTGTTAGCCTGAATCCCACAATGGGGGACATTAGAACGAGCAGTGATTTGATTCTCATTGGTGTATTTACTGGGAGGGTTGTTAAGGACACGTTCTATTCCTTCTGGGCATCCCATAAACACCCATTTGCTTCTAACCTATGAACTTCAAATCATGTAAATGATTATACCTTACTCTTGTCTCTGGTCACAGAAAACTTTCTGAACTCAGCCCCCACCCCCTCACCCTACCATGACTCTAGAGCTCTCCTTGGTAGGCCTCTTGCATGCTGGCCCTGAGTGCCTTCCCTCGCCCCTGACTTCCTCTCTTCTGTTAAATATATCTCTGCAAGCTGCCTCAACCTTTCTTTTTTCTTCTCCTTATCTTGGAATGCTTTTGATTCAATTTTTAGTTTTTTGATTTGTTGTTTTATATTTTAAATTTTACTCTCTTTTTTAACTACCACATACATGCACATCACAAATGTGGAATAGGGCCACCAATCTAGAGGCAGAAAACTAAACCTCCCTCTTTCCACTGCCCCTCTGTGGCAGAAGCAGTCAGTCTTCACTCTCTGTGTGTCTCAGAGATAGTCTATACATACCCTACATATGCATGTGGGAATGAATTCAACATCTTCATTATACTTTTGATATGTACTGAAACTAAGCAAAATTTTTTCCAACTTCCCAGTTGGCTATTTCCTTTTTATTCTTATGCACTTCCTGATAAGACCTTGGAGATCTTGCTGAAAAAAGCTGTGCATTTCCTTAAAAATACACACATGTGCACACAAACTGCTTTTTTGGTGTATAGAAATGGGTAAAAATATTTTCTGCCTGAACTGTTACCAAGCAAGATTCAAAATCTAGAAAGAGAGGAGAGGACCACGATGCCAAGGAATTCCAGCAGCTGGTATCACCTATTGCAAGTGAAGGTAGATCACAAAAGCAATTCCATCTCTGAAAGCTTAGTGAGGTTTCCAGCACTGGCAGAGGAAGTACAAGGACCTCTGAAGCCTGGTGTGTCCCCTTGGGCTGCTGGCTTTCATCCTCAGGGATCCACGGAGAATAGTGCAGTGATCTGTGTTGCTGCCTGTGTCCACGTGGTCCAACGGGAATGCACTATGGGAGGGAAACCTCAAGTCATTGGTTTTGGAACTTCAAACACAATCTTGTGGCTTTGGGTTTTCTTACAAGAATCAGAAAAGTAAATACCCTTTATTTATGTGTAGAGGCAGAAACCATCGAACTGCATTATAAAATGGCAATCTCAGAAGGGTGTGGGGGGAATAACAACAAGCATCATCTCTGTGCCCAGCTGGGGCTGAGCTCTGAGTCATCACGGTGACCATTCAGGTGAGCCTGGGCAGCAGTCCTCACTCTACCCTCTTAGAAAATAACAAACAAATCCGCCCAGGCTTGAGGAGAGAAGCGCTCCAGGGCAAACCAAGTAGCCAAGTTCCCAGGCAAGTTGACTACCTCCAAGTGGAGACAGGACACTGTTGTTCTAACTGTTGTGCTTTAAAGAAAGCAGAAGATCTTGGGGGAGGAGCTGACTGGGGGCTGTGCAAGGGACAGTATGACAAGAGCCCAAGCACCTGCAATATAGCGGTCCGTTCACATAGATCAGCTCATTCAGTCTTCAGTTAGCCTTTGGAGACAGGCCTTCTGCTTTTTTAGTAAAAGGACGTGAGGCTAACATGGGTGAAGTGACCCATCTGAGGCCACAGGGCAGAGCACTAGAGGAACGGAAGAGGAAACCAGGCTCTGTGCTTGGATTTTGGAAGTTGCCCATTGCCCTTCAGGCATCCAGAAAGGGAACACACTTTTCCCCAACTTACAAGTCCTTTCTGAGATCTTTGAAGACAAAATTGAGCCCTCTGGCAAAATTCAGAGATCTTGGGAGGCCTACAGCAGTGATTCTTAACCAAGGACCATTTGGGGCCCCGGGGCACAGTTGGCCATCTTTCAGGATGGTTTCGGTTATTGGGATGCCTGGGTGGCTTAGTTGGTTAAGGGTATGCCTTTGGCTCAGGTCATGATCCCAGGGTCCTGGGATCAAGTCCCAAGTTGGGCTGCTTGCTCAGCGAGGAGCCTGCTTCTCCCTCTGCCTGCTGCTTCCCCTGCTTGTGTGCTCTCTCTGACAAATAAATAAAATCATAAAAAAAAAAAAAGGAAGTTTTGGTTGTCAGTCTGCAGGGGAGGGTAGTTGGTACTGTTGTCTAGTGAGTACAGACCAGGAATACTGCAAAATACCCTGTGTCTGTAGGTCAGCCCCACGAGGAGGAATTATTTGCCTTAAGATATCACACAGATTGACAGAAGTAGAAAAACGCTGATCTATTGGTATAAAAAAAGTCAAAACTTGTAACTGATTCAACACTTTTTTTTTAAAGATTTTTTTTATTTATTTATTTGATAGACAGAGATCACAAGTAGGCAGAGAAGCAGGCAGAGAGAGAGGAAGGGAAGCTCCCTGCTGAGCAGAGAGCCCCATGCGGGGCTCGATCCCAGGACCCTGGGACCATGACCCAAGCTCAAGGCAGAGGCTTAACCCACTGAGCCACCCAGGCGCCCCTGATTCAACGCTTTTTAAGAAGTCTTATAGATCTTTAAGGAGAGCATGCTTTTTTGTAGCTACATTGTATCCCTCTAATTAAATTTTTTATGTCTTTAGCGCCTATCATTAAGTGGTGTTAGCTCCGATCACTGGCGATCTTATTGCCCAAATAAGTGTATTCCAAGTAAAATCTACCTAAAGAAACAGTCCATTTTGCTACAGATTTATACAATCCATTGGAGATGAGCCTTCACAGAAATCTGGATGCCAAAAGGACAGGACCGGATCCGTACTATACAGCAAGAGAAAGGATGGGATACTTATGCAAGACAATAGGACACTTTTTAAAGGTATAATTAACATGTAATATTATAATAGTTTCAAGTGTACAACATAATGGTTTGATATTTACATACCTTATGAAATGATCACCACTATAAGTCGGGCTACCATCTGTCATCATAGAAAATTTTTACACTATTATTAACTGTATTCCTTATGCTGTACTTTATATCCCCATGTCTTATTTATTTTATAACTGAAAGATTATAACTCTTAATCCCCTTCACTTATTTTACCCATCCACCCCACTCTGGAAACCACCACCTTGTTTTCAGTGTTTGCAAATCTTTCTGTTTGGGGTTTCTTGTTCATTCATTTTGCTTTTTAGATTCTACATCTAAATAAAATCACATGGTATTTCTCTTTCTCTGTTAGACTTATTTCATTCAGCATAATAGACTCTAAGTGTATCCATATTGTCACAAATGGCAAGATTTCATTCTTTTTTTATGGCTGAGTAATATTCCTGTGTGCACGTATCATGTCTTCTTTATCCATTCATCAGTTGATGAACACTTAGGTTGTTTCGGTATCTTGGTTATTGTAAATAATGCTGCAGTAAACATAGGGGTGCATATGTCTTTTCAAATTAGTGTTTTCATTTTCTTTGGTTAAATACCCAGAAATGGAATTGCTAGATCATATGGTAGTTCCATTTTAAGGTTTTTTTTTTAAGATTTTATTTATTTATTTGACGGAGAGAGAGAGATCACAAGTAGGCAGAGAGGCAGGCAGAGAGAGAGAGGGGGAACCAGGCTCCCTGCTGAGCAGAGAGAGCCTGATGTGGGGCTCGCTGAGATCATGACCTGAGTGGAAGGCAGAGGCTTAACCCACTGAGACACCCAGGAGCCCCCCATTTTAAGTTTTAAAGGAATCTCCATACTATTTTCCAGAGTTGCTGCACCAATTTACATTCTCACCAACAGTGCCCCAATGTTCCCTTTTCTCCACATCCTTACCAACATTTGTTATTTTTTGTCTTTTTTTGATAATAGCCATTCTGATAAGTGTGAGGTGACTTCTCATTGTGGTTTTCATTTGATCCTTGTTCATTTGGGTTTTTTAATAGTGAGTCCTGTGATTTTTTTAATATATTTTGAATGTTAATCCTTTGTCAGATATATTACTTACAAATATCTTCTACCATTCAATTGGCTGCCTTTTTGTTATGTTGATGATTTCCTTCACTGTTTTTAGTCAGGGGACTCCTTGTGCATGAAGGGTATTGACTTTGAATACACCAAAACCTCAAATGATAGCAGTTGTTAGAGACTCTTGATGAAATGATTTTCCCAGAGTTCCCTGAGTCTGTCGTGGATTTTAACATCATTTCCATGGCAGCTAATTTATCGTCATTCCACATCTATCTCAGACACAGATGCAGCTCCCACAAAACAACCCCACAGAGGACACAAGAGGAGTCCCAGCACAGTGACGGATCATCCTCCCTCAGATGAAAAAGGAGATGTTTGTAACGTGGCTGCTTCCCTGCCTCTTCACTCCAGGGCATTCTTACATCTGGCAAGACTAGAAACCACAAGTCAAACACAGAATAATTCAACTAGCTAACAAAGAGATGATCAAGAAAGCTTTTGGCAATCTCAGTTGCTATCATTTCGCTTCTGTTCTTTTTCCGTTCTAAAATGTTTAGTAGGTCTGGAAGCACCGTTTGACTAGAGAATATGCATCCATAGATCAATTCTTAAACCGATAGTGTAAGTTCCTCAAAAGCTATTGTTTTTTATTCATTGTTATAACAAAAAAATTGAAACAACTTTAATTAAAATTTGAAAAAAGAAGCAAATCATCTATAGTCTCACATTTTCAGAAATGTAAGCAATAGACACCCAGGGAGAAAGGAGGGCAGAAGTGGACCCACAAAATTCAACAGTCACAACCTTATGAAAAGCCATACTCAACGGTAGCCGGTTGTGGACAGACAGGATATGCTGATTTCCCACAAACCCAGATTATTATGTAAAATCTCTCAATTTTTAAATATTGACTTACTTTTTTTAAGCACTCTACCAGCTAAACAAAACAGATCTGAGTAAAATTCAAACAACAGGCCACCAGTTTGAAATCTTGGGTATATAATTTTGCATCCAAACGAAGGTGAACAGAAGAAACTGGTGTGAGTTTATATATTTTTACAACTTTAATAATCAAGTCATTAATAATATAATCATATTATTAAATGTACATGGAAATACATTCTCAATAATATTAATGGGCTTTAAGCCTCTGAACTTGAGAAGTCTAATGTGGCAAAAGAAAGATGTTGGTGAAACTTCTGATTTTTATCAGGAAAACAAATGTCTTGGTCCACCATAGTTTCTTGCATATAACTTAGAACTCATCTTTATTGAGAGAAATCTACTAGTAATATGAGTGTGTAGCAATTGAGGATGGAACTGAGAAGATTCTGGGACAAGCAATGAAGGCACTCTGAGACCACAGGCCAGGGCTCCTGCTGCCCAACACAACTGGAAGGAACATCTTTGAAGGATTATTAAATTATTAAGAATATGAAATTTTCCTTTTCAATGCCCAATCCAAATGAATTAATTTGTAGCACATATCATAAGTGGATTGCACACCCACTTCTGCAAGGAGTTTTCCATCTTTACAGGAAGGGGGGAAAGATTGGCCATTTCAAGTATAGACAATAGAGTGTATCTGCCATAACTTGGAATTGGAAAAAAATTATGAATTGATTCATAAGTCAACTTCACTCAGGTGTTAGTGTTTATCTATTGCTCACTCTTGGAGCATCTTAGACCCTGGGAATATAGAGATAAACAAAATTGACATTGTGCCTGCCCTCATAGAGTACATGTCCTGGTGGAGGGGACATAAAATAAATACAAGTATCCAAATGCTCATATAATTGTAAAAAAGTGGCAAATGCAATGAAGGCATTAAAAAGCCCCTGCAGGAACACCTGGGTGGCTCAGTCATTAAGCGTCTGCCTTTGGCTTAGGTCATGATCCCAGAGTCCTGGGATCAAGCCCCGCATCAGGCTCCCTGCTCAGTGGAAAGCCTGCTTCTCCCTCTCCCACTCCCCCTTGCTTGTGTTCCCCCTCTCTCTCTCTGTATCTCTCTCTGTCAAATAAATAAATAAAATCTTTAAAAATAAAATAAAATAAAAAGCCCCTGCAGAAGTGCCCGTGTGTCCTGTCTCGTGTAAGCAATCTGCAAATCAATGGGCGGGGCAACACAACCATCTACTGGGGCTGTGAAGGCACTAATCCACAGCCCAGAATTCTAGTCTGAAGCTATTCAGGCAGCAAACTTTGAAAGTATGGAGGTGAAAAGTATTATGTGAATTGTTTAGATGCTGTCATTAAAATTACACCATTATGTCTTTGAAAGAAGTAACTCATTACCACAGGGACACAGAACTAGGGTACCCTAATCAGATCATATGAGGGGTAACCATTTTTCATAGCAATAAGCTTGCACGTCAAGGGCTGGAGGCAGAGTCACTCCTGCTGCTGGCCCTGGTAAACCCAAATGTAGACTGGTATTTTACCACTAGTCCCTGAAGGAGACCGTGGAGACCATCCCCCACCCCCAGACTCACTCTAGGATGAGGGAACCTCGATCCAAACCCCAGACGATTTATTAAGTATCTGCTCTTCTGAAGCAATTTCCTCTTGAGCTTATGACCCACCATCACCAAAAATGATTTGCTATTGAGGACATACAGACAACCAACCCTTGACTGTAAAACATGAGCATCGCAAAATAAAGATTTATTTTTGTTTCCTGCTGTGCAAGTTTTGAGTAAGAGATTGCCAATGAGATACTGCAGAGTGTGTGACCAGCAGAGTCCCAAGGCTAACTCCAGTCATGAGAAGGACTAAAACTCAAACTTCTTCTATAATTCCCTTCCAATTACTTTATGAACGGAGGTGAGAATCAGGCTGTGTGGTTTTCATAGGCAACAGGGATCTTAAATAAGAATCTGGCTACGCTTCCTCCCTCAGCTGTTTGATTGCCAATCACAGTATGGTTCTAGCGAGGCTGCCAGAAAACATGCAAATTACCATTTCTTGTGCTCCTTTTCAAGACCCACAGTCCAGCTGATGGAGTAAGAGGGCCAAGCATAAGAGTAAAACACTGACAGCTGCTTTCATTGATTTGCATGCATGTCTTGAACGTCAACAGTGTGTAGGTTCTTTCCACACAGCTGCATGGAAGCGGGTGTCCTTATTTCCTCATCAGTACAATGGGGGTAAGACATGCTTTATGAAGATTAGATAAGATCATTCAGTTCAAATATTTCAAACAGATCCTGGCACATAGTAAATGCTAAATAAACTTAGCCATGAGTATGATTTCCTGCTCACCTTCCACTGACTAGTCATTTACCATTTCTGGCTCCTCCACCTCAAAAGCAGAAATTGGCCAGGTGACCTAAATTTCTTCCTGCCTTTAAAACTCAGGAATACCAGAAAACACTATTTCAATGGCTTTCAGAACAGAAATCTCTTGAAATCCCAAGAAAGGATTTCAACTTCCTGAATAAAATGGGGGGAGTGTGGTTCAAATAACCTCATGTGAATGCCACCTCAGACTCCTGTGGGATCATAAAGTGTCTTGGCTGATGGAGGTGACGGGAAATGTGTACTATCCTACATTCACCAGGGAAGAAAAAATTAACAATTCACAAGTTATCATATTTATATAGATAATAATTCTTGTCTTTATAATAATGATTATGACCGAATATTTATATGTGCTAGGTCCCATGTTAGGTATTTTATATACATTTTCTTTTATCTTCCCATTGACCCCATCAGGTAGATTTTTATAGGTAAGAAAACAAGCCTCAGAAAGGGCAAGTAACTTGCCTGAGGACACAGAGCTATTATCTCCATTTTCAGTGATGCAGCCTGGAATTACACCCAAGTGTATGAATCTTTGAAGCCCACTCTCTTTTCACCGTGTTATGCACCCCAAGTAGTTGTTGAATGTTTTTACAGGAGGAACATTTATTAGTGTGCGTAAGAAACAACAGTACTCTGGCGCATTCATTGGCCAGCCTCAGGGAGTATGTGTGGGTAAGGGATGCTGCAGGAATGGCATGAGCTGCACAGCCTCCCTGGATCAGGTCAGAGAGGCAGCCGGGGTCAGCAGGGACATGGCAATTTTGGGGGGAGTTATTGTCCATTGTGGTAAACAGAAAGGCCGTTGATGCTGACTGTACAGTGAAGAAAAGCCACTCTCAAATTTCTACCCCATGTGGCTCCTCATGGTTGGAAAAAACCAAGCCTGCCAATATCATCCACCACCAAAGAGAAAGGAGCCCCGAGGCCTTGGAAGATGGACCACCCGTGAGAAGTCTAATCAGGATCAGGCTTCCCTCCACTGAGGAGGACGGGGTGCATCTCGATGAGAAAGTCACCACCGTGAAATGCCTTCCAAACCTCCCCTCTATGCAAAGCCCAAGTCAACCACTCTAGCAGGGAGAGGGTTGTCTGAGGGCATTCCACATGGGTCTCACCCCAGTTACACTCAGGGAACCTCCACCCAAGGCATGAAGCATAGTATCTTCTCTTCACTCAAAATACAGCGTTCCTTCTCAAATCCCCAGCTGCCAGCTCTGCACCAACACTAACTCATTCTCCCAGCCCAGAGTCATCAGTCCACTTTTCTACAGACACCTAAATGACCCTTACAGATCATCAAGTCTGTAGCTGACACTGCTTCCATGCAGAGGCAGGTGTTAACAGCTGGTTTTTACAGATGACCCAAGTGAGATTTAGAGAAGTAACTAATCTGCGCCTGGCCAATAACCACAGAACAAGACTGTGGTAGGGTTAGGCTTCCAGATCATGTTCTGCTATCTCAATTTTATACCAAGAGAGAACAGATACAAACATGTGAAAAGCTAAACAAACAAACAAAAAGAATCCAAAAGTAAAGATATGCTGGGAGCCTAACCCAGTGCTTCTCTGAAATGCCCATGAGGCATCCAGTATCAGATGGGATTGGGGGACTGGAGTGGCAGCAGGTCATTTCAAGGGTTTGCTTTTCATTTACATATGCTTTTCAATTTACATTTACATATTCATTTACATTCAAATATGCATTTATTTACATATGATATGTAAATGAATGACATGGCTGTGTACCAATAAAACTTTATTTACAAAGGCTTTTTGTTCTTTCCTATCCCTGCTGCTCCTGAGGACAGCTTTCTAGGGCTCCTTCTGATACTGCCTACCCTGTCCACTCCCAGCAATATCCTCCAATGCTCAAGGTCCCAGCACTTCTGCCTTCTATGGGGACCTCCATACACTCTCTTCACTCCTGCTCTATCTCATTATTGTCATTTCTCACTCTGCTCACCAGCTCCTCTCTTTCCTCATGCTCCTCTCTACCTCTATCCTCACGTGGATACTTTCCCTTGGGCATTTCCTTCATGAGCCCCAAACATCCATGTGGCAGTTCCGTTTCATTGGCTATGTGCCATGCATCACACAGGTTAGCATGAGAATCCTCCCTAATGGCTTCTCCCATGACAACTTGGTCTCAATTAGCCTGTAAGCAAGTTGAGTGCAGAGAACATATTTTACATTTTAAAGATGTTCCCCTATAGTACTCAGTGCTTTTTTTTTTCTAAATACAAACTTTTGAGCACAGATTTAAATGGTATCATTTGAAGGGCTTGTCGGCTTCTAGAATAGGGGTTGGCAAGCTTTTTCTATAAAGGGCCAATAGTAAGTATTTTAGCTTTGCAAGATGTATGGTCTCTGTCACAACTACCCCACTCTGCTACTGGAGAAGGAAAGCAGCCTTATATAATGTGTAAATGAATGGCATGGCTGTGTACCAATAAAACTTTATTTACAAAAGTGAGCAGTAGTCCTCCCACCTCTACTCAGGAGTGGAGATCCTTGACTGGGATCCTTCAAATGTGGATTGCTGATTAGGACACTTCCAAAGTTAACTCACAGTTCATCAGACAGAGTTTTCAGGTGTACCCATATCACAACATAGTAAAGTATATTAAGGATATAAAAGATAGTATGACAATACTTACCATACTTAGGCTATTAAAAGCTAACATCCACTGAGCATTGTCATATGCTAGGGAAAGCACCTTAGAGTGTTTATTGTTTAAAGCCACACAAGAACCATCATAAGCACTACTATTGTTACTACTATTTTATGGATGAGAAAGCTGAAGCTCAAGAGGGGACAACTAATCAACCTTATAATCAGGGTTATAAGAGGGGTCGCCACAGACAGATGAGCTCCAGAACCCACATTTAGGCTGCCTCCAAGTGGCAGATTAAAGACCAGGGTCTGACTCTTTGTGTCACCACACAGCAGCTGCATGACTCTGGGCACAGCACACTTAGCTTCAATTTCCTGTTCTTCAAAATGAGGATGATCCTTGCTCCTTTGGGGGGCTTTTGAGTGTATTTTTTTAAAAGATTCTACTTATTTATTTGACAGAGAGAGAACACAAGAAGAGGGAGCTGCAAACAGAGGGAGAGGGAGAAATAAGTTCCCTGCTAAGCAGAGACCCTGCTGTAGGCCTGAATCCCAGGACTCCAGGGTCATGACCTGAGCCAAAAGCAAATGCTTAACTGAATAAGCCACTCAGGAACCCCTGGCTTTTGAGTGTATCATATAATATGTGTGAAAATGTCCACTACAAGGGCACCTGGGTGGCTCAGCCATTAAACAGCTGCCTTGGGCTCAGGCCATGATTCCAAGGTCCTGGGATCCAGCCCTGCATCGGGATCCCTGCTCTGTGGGAAGCCTCCTTCTCCTTCTATCTGTTTGTGTTCCCTCTCTTGCTGTGTCTCTCTCTGTCAAATAAATAAATAAAATCTTAAAAGAAAAAAAAAGAAAAAAGAAAATGTCCATTACAGAGCCAGGCAGCTGGTGCAAAGTACAACATAATTAAAATGAAATATGCAACTCAATGGCTTCTGGTATATTCACAGAGTTGTGCAACCATCACCACAATCAATTTTAGAACATCATCATCACCCCAAATAGAAACCCTGTACCTATTAGCAGTCACTCCTCATTCTACCTCAATACCCTCACAACAGCTCCAGGCAACCACTAATCTACTTTCTGTCTCTACGGATTTGTCTATTCTGGGCCATTTCACTTAAGTGGAATCAAACAATATAAAGAATTTTGTGTCTGCCTTCTCTTAGTTAGCATAATATTTTCAAGAATCATCTATGTTGCAACTTGTATTAGTACTTCATTTCTTTTATTGCCAAATAATATTTTATTGTGTGTATTACTACTGCATTAACTTACCCATTCATCAGTTGTTGGACATTTGGGTTATTTCCACTTTATTGGCTGATATGAACAACGCTGCTGTGAATATTCATGTGTAATATTTTTGTGGGCACACATTTTTATTTCTCTTCAGTTATGCCCAAGAGTGGAATTTCTGGGTCATGTGGTTATTCTATGTTTAACCTTTCAGGGAACTGCCAAAAGGTTTTCAAAAGAGGCCACACTATGGTGCATTCTCACCAGCAATGCATGAGGTTCCAATTTCTCCATATCCTTGTCAACACTTGTTATCATGTGTATCTTGATTAATAGCCATCCTACTGGGTGTGAAGCATTATCTCATTGTGCTTTTGACTTACATTTCCTTAATGGCTAGTGATGTTGAGCATCTTTTCCTGTCCTTATTGGATATTGGCATATCTTCTTTAACAAGTACTTATTCAGATCTTCTGTGCATTTTCAACTGAGCAATCTTATTATTAAGTTTTTTTTTTAATATATTCTGCCCATAAGACCCTTATTAAATGCATGGTTTGAAGACATTTTCTCCTATTTTGTGGATTGACTTTTCACTTTCTTGAAAGTTATCATTTGTGGCACAAAAGTTTTACATTTTAATGAGGTCTATATTTTACCTTTTCTCACTTGTGTTTTTGGTGTCAAGTCTAAAAAGGGTTTGCCTAACCCAAAAATGAAAGTCTCCTAAGGATTTTATAATTCTAACTCTTACATTTAGCTCTTTGATCCATTTTGACTTTATTTTTGTATATGCTGTTAAGTAGGGAGTCTAACTTCAATCTTCCACACATTCAATGCAAAAGCTATTCTTTCCCTCATCAAACTGTCTTGGTGCCCTTGTTGAAAATCAGTTGCCACAAATGTAAGAATTGATTTCTGGATTCTCAGCTCTGTTCCATTGATCTATATGTTTCTCTTCCTACCAGTACCACACTGCTCTGATTATTGTAGCTTTTTCTACTGTTTTGAAATCAGGAAATGTGAATCCTCCAACTTTGTTTTTATTTTTCAAGAATGTTTGACTATCCAAAGTCAGTCCTTGCATTTCCTTATGAATTTTAGGATCAGCTTGTCAATTTCTGTAACAAAGTCAGCAGTATTTGGAGAAGGATTGCATTTAATCTGTAGTTCAACCTGGAAAGTATGTCACCTTAACAATATTAAGTCTTTCAATCTATGAACATGGAATGAATTTCCAGATTTAGATCTTTTTAAAATTTCTTTCAACAATGCATTGTAGTTTTCAGATACAAATATTACATTTCTTTTATTAAATTTATTTATAAGTATCATATTATTTTGGAAGCTCTTATAAATGAAGTGAAACTTTTATTAATCTCATTTTCAGAGTTATTGTTAGTATATAGAAATACAATTGACTTTTGCATATTGCTCTTATACCCTACAATATTTTCTGACATTTAGTTTAAAAAAAAAAAGCCAAAGGGGGGAGGAAAAGATTGTCATACTAGAAGGGTAGAAGCAATTTCATTTTTTAAACATTTTATTTATTTATTTGTCAGTGAGAGAGAGCACAAGCAGGGGGGGCAGAAGACAGAGGGTGAAGGAGGCTCCCTGCTGAACAAGGAGCCCAGTGCAGGACTCCATCCCAGGACCCTGGGATCATGACTTGAGAAGAAAGATGCTTAACTGGCTGAGCCACACAGGTGTCCCATAATTTCATTTTTATAAATGAAGAAAGAAGGGCTACTGACACTGAGGGGGCCCTGCTGCAGCAGGGCAATTAGAAAATTAATTAATTAACTACTTAATTAATTAAGCAGTGCCAGCCATGAGTCAGTCTGCTTAGGTTTAATTTCCAGCTCTGTCGCTGGGCAGAGTTACTGAATCTGCCCATGACTCTGTTTCCTCAGCTGTAAGATGGGTAGAATAGCACCTATTTCATAAGTTTTTTGTAAGGTGTAAGTGAAGCCCTTAAATAGTGCCTAGCTGAATATAAGTGCTTTTTAGGTATCAGCTATTATTTTTATTATGACCAGACACTGGACATCAAAGTCAACAAGACAAAATTCCTGCACTAGTAGAGCTTACATTTTAATGGCCGGGAGGGGTGAGCAAGAGGGGAAACAGAGAGAGAAATAAAACAATAAAGATGTCAAATGGTGATGAATACTATGGAGAAAAATAAAGTGGGGGAAGAGGAAGAGACAAGAGGGTCTATAGGGGGAGGGGGATCAGACATTTCAGGTGGAGGTAGGTTAGGCTTCTTAGGCAAAGTGACTGAGAGCAAGAAAGTGGGAAGGATGAGGGGCCCAGGGGCAGGACATTCCAGGAGAAAGAGCAGACCTTGCAAAGCCCTGAAGGAGGGCTTGCTTGCCTTGGGTGGATGGTGGGGGGGTGGAGCTTATGTATTCTAGGAACAGATGTAGGGCCAAGGGAACTAAAGGGTGAAGGAGTGAGGAAAGGTTGGATGGGGGTGGGGGGCGGTGCTATTTAAAGCCATGTTGGCTTTGCAGGGCAGGTAAAGGACTTTACTTTTTCTATACACCAAGCAGAGTTTCTTAGTAGGAAAGTGGGTCAGTTATCTTGATAGATAACAAACCACAGTAAATGAAGTGGCTTGCACCAAAAATTTATTATTTGCCCAGTAGGTCTGCCGGCCTCAATCCCTGGTGTAGGGCCTTGCATTGGACCCCTTCTCCAGATGGGCTCTCATGACTCAGTTTGTCTAATTCAGGGCTTCCTCTGTGGTGGCTGGAGCATTTCCGGATGGTAGTGGTACAAGTGCAGAGCCCCAGTGGCCTAGGCTTTAAACTTATACAACATCACTCATGCTACAATCCATCATCAAAGCAGAACTCAGGGTCAGTCCAGATTCAGGAGGTGGGAAAACAGGAGGGGCTGCCATCGACCATAGGAGGCGTGTCGGATGTTGGATAGTCTCCTGTTGGAAGTGGTGGAATTACTGTTCTAGAGATCTTTAAAAGCAAGCTCCTGGGGGTAGATTAAATGTACCAGTGCATCTGAATTCAGGCCATATTTTCACCTAGGGGATCAATCACTGCCATATGTCTTCTTTTGGCAAATTCTACCCAGACCTTTTTCTTTTAAGCTTTTCATGGATCAAAAAGTCACACTTTGACTCTCCTTAAAGAGCTGCTGTTTTCCTAACTCTGCTCTGCAGGTTTTGACATCTTGCATCTTGCTATTTTTCCCCTGATTGGGATGGCCTAAATTGTTACACAGAAATAATTCTGAATGTTTGAGTTGGAAGTCTAGAGACATCCTCACTGCTAAGACAGACATTGGGTTGTGTGATTTCTGGAAGGCTTCTGACTACTTCCTAGTGGACAGGGCTCCCTGATACTTCTCTTTGATCTGCTTTAGCACAGCCTACAAGGACAACAGACCTGGTGTCTTGATTGCCATCTAGTGGTTGTGCCCATAGATGGTGGGATTAAATTTAGATTGGGTATAATCCAAATTAAATATGGAAATGGAATTTAGAATTTTAATTTAGTTTTAATTTAAAGGTGGTAAAAAATACTGGTTGAATGATTGCCAAAATAGAAAGATCTCAGATGCTCATACACAGATGAATGGATAAAGAAGATGTGGAACACACACACACACACACACACACACACACACACAATGGACTATTATTCAGCCATCAAAAGGAATGAAATCATACCATTTGCAATAATGTGAATGGAATTAGGGAGCATTATGCTAAGTGAAATAAGTCACTCAGAGAAAGACAAATATGATATGATTTTACTCATATGTGGAATCTAAGAAACAAAATAGGTGAACATAAAGGAAAGGAAGAAAAAATAAAATAAGATGAAAACATAGAGAAAAAAACTCTTAACTATATGAAACACACTGAAGGTTGCTGGAGGGGAAGTGGGTCAGGGAATGGGGTAGTTTCGTGATAGGCATTAAGGAGAGCACTTAATGGAATGAGCACTGGGTGTTATATACAACTGATGAATCACTAAATTCTACCTCTGAAACTAATAATACACTCTATGTTAGTTAAACTGAATTTAAATATATATATTTTAAAAAGAATAGTGGTTGAGAACCTGAGCTCTAGAGTCTGAATACTGGTTTGAGTCCTAGCTTAACAGCTGTGTGACTTTGGGGGTATAACTTAACCTCACTGTGCCACAGTATCCTCATCTATGAAGTGAGTTGGTAAGAGTACCTGCTTCATGGGTAGCTGTGCAGAATAATAACTTAATACATCTTAAAGCACTTATGACCCTGTTTGCACAAAATACTATACAAGTATTGGCACTTATTGATAATGGTCTTGAAAGTCCAGAAAGAGCTTCTGGGTAAAATACAAAACTTTGACATTCATACTCCAGAGATCATCAATCAAGGTGTGGTGCACATAGAAGGCATTTCAATACATAATAACTGGAATTAGGTCCACGAAATCTGGGGAGGCAAGGAGGGAAACAAAGACAATAGAATCAGATGGGAAGTATATAAGCCATATTCTTTTGTTTATGGTCTTGAAAAACCTTTTATGTATATTATCACTATTAGTGAAGAGGGCAGGAAAGAAAAGTGGCTTTTGACTAAGGCAGATCTGAGTTGAAGGGTTGTCCTTTTCCTGTTGTATGTGAGCTAATGTATTTGTTAGCTGTAAATGGATGTGGGTGTAAATCATGATGTTAGAGATCCTATGTGACCACGGACACTTGTGTTCCAAGGGAAGACCAGATGATGCATAATCCTGAATCCCTGAAACTAAACAAAGTTAACATATGTTAACCCATCGGATTCCCTCTTTTCCTTACCTGTTCAAATGCCTGCTTTGTGTAAACAAATGAAAACACACACACACTCTTAATTGTGTATGAGTAGCTGTTGTTATTGTTTTGGGGATTACGTTTCTTCAAATAGTTGTAGATATAAGTTTGGCTTTCCTCTTTTTGGCCAGAACACTAGTTCTGCTACACAATTAAAGCAAAACAGAATTCTTGAATATAGAAATAAGATACCTCCGTTGTGTTTCCATTACCCAGATTTACTCTTTTTTTTAAATGCTTTTTAATTTTAATTTTTAAATTATATTTTAGAAAGGGAGAGAGAGGCAGGGGGGAGGGACAGAGGCAAAAAGAGAGACAGAATCTTAAGCAGACTCCACACCCAGCACAGAGCCCAATGCTGGGCTTGATCTAACAACGCTGGGATCATGACCTGAGCTGAAGTCAGGAGTCAGGTGTTCAACGACTGAGCCCCCCAGGCACCCTGTCAGCTCCACTCCTTAAAGCATTTTCATCTGAAGTACCTATCTTAGATTTAACTGTTTAATTTTTCCTCTACCTTTTAAATGCCTATGGAAAAAATTCTGTAGTAAAACTGTCTGGAATCATTCATACCTATTGCTACAAAAGTTTGCTAGAGATTACTACAAAGAAGTGTTGTTCACTGCCCATTTGGCCAAGAACAAAAGGCCTTTGCTTGCAGCAATCTCAGTATGTAAGATTGGATGTTTGTTCTTTGCATGGAACCTACCCAAAAAATGGATTCACTGCTTGTGAACAGTGAGGAGAATGTCGCAGGGCCCTACCTGCCCTATGTAGCTCTTTCTTCAGAACCCGCTGAGAGACAGATCCTCACAACTCTTCAGCAAGGATCCTTATGGAAACTGCCAATGATAGGGAGACAAGAGAATGTCTCCATTTCTTTCCCACCTGAGTAATAATACTTCAGAAATTAAGGAATGTATTCCCAAATCCTGCTCTGCCTGATGATCAAGGACAATCACTCTCCTGCTCTGGCCCACCGTCTCAGGATAATAATACCCTTGCCCTCCAGGTAGAGTGTTAAATACACTCAATCATCAAAGACTTTGCACACATTATTTCATGTAAACTTCACCTCAGGCCTCTTGACTTAATCACAGGAAGTTTAGACAAATGTAAAGTTGCACGGTTGGTGAATGGAACAGATAGAATTCCAAGCTCTTTCACCATTTAAGAAAAGTCTCTGAAGAAAATTTTGAAGAAAGGGAGAGACTTTTTCCATCATGTATCATTTAGTGAGTGTAAAAAGGTACTTATATTCTGATTGGCCATGCCCTTCTCAGCATGTCTTTACCAGAGTCTTGACCGTGGACACACAGCATTTCAGGAGGGAGATATGGAGAAACTGAGAGCCAGGACCATTTACCTGAATAAAAAATTCCTATTAACCTATGCCTAGCCACATACAATTCATGAAACATCCTTTATACATGCTGCATATATGTGTATATATCATATAAATATATATGCACAGATAAAAGATGTTCTTTAAAATTACAGATTTTTTTCAAGATATTCCTTCTTTTTTAAAATTAATTTATTTTTTTAAATTTTTATTTTTATTTAAACTTAGGGTTTTTAAAATTTAAATTTAATTAGCCAAATATATTTTACTACAATCAGAAAAAAAAAGAAAAGGGAAAAGAAATTGATCTGTGGAGCAGAGGAGGAAATACCTGTCCTTCTCAGAGCCCTGCCATGAGAGGACTAGTACTTCTTGCTCCTGCCTTGGCCATGAGGACAGTCCTCTCTATTGTCAGTCAAATGGCTACTGAGGTACAATAGAAGTCTGCAGCTCTAGATACTGTGGCAACACCTCTGACCCCTTCCCACCATTCCAGAATTATTTTCATCCTCAAAAATAAAACAGCCCCAGATAAGACATTGAGAAAATGGTAGAAACACACACTTTGCAAACAACTGGATTCAAGCGAATGTGTGCAATATAAACATTGGAAGAAAGCCATTTGCCTGCTCAAAACATGAGGTCAGAAGCAGTCTTCAGATTTTATGGAAAAATAAGGGTATTTTGGGATGGAGGAGTATGACCTCTCTTATTTTCTCCAGCTTTATTGAGATATAATTGACATATAACATTGTAGAAGTTTAAGGTGTACAATATGTTGATTTGATACACTCATATATTGTGAAATGATTGCCATAGTAAGGATACCTCTATCACTATTTCTTTTTTGTGATGAAAACATTTAAGATCTACTCTTTTAACAACTTGTAAGGATATAATACAGTATTATTAACTATAATCACCATGCTGTACATTAGATTCCCAGAACCTACTCTCTTTTTTCAAGTGTTCTTGGGGTTTTCAGAGTTATAAGAAAAAGGGAAGTTTCCTTTTGTGGCACAACAGCGCCATCTCATGGAAAAAACTTGTATGACACAAAGTTTCGCTACTTTCAAGTGAACATTTTCCAAAAGTCTCTGCCAGGAGGTTTTTGCATTGATCCAAACAGTTCAACTTTCTTTAAATGTCCAGTGTTTCCAGAGGAGGTCCAGAGAGGATGATTTCAGTTTTTCAAGTCAAGTATTTGATGCAAAAGTTAGAATAGCATGTTGTCTCCACTTTACTTTTAAGATTAAAAATCTAAATATTTTATATATATATATTTTTATAATATATATAATATATATTTATATATATATTTTTATATATGAAAAAATATATATTTTTTCCTGGGAAGTAAATCAGGAAGATGGAAGAGTAGGAGGACCCTAAGCTCACCTCGTCCCACAGATAAAACCCTACAACACTCACATTGGTATAAATAACCCAGAAAATAACCCAAAGACTGACAGAACAAATTCCACAACTAAATGTAGAAAAGAGGCCACATTGAAGAGGGTAGGAAGAGTTGAAATGTGGTAGGGAACTAAACAGACCCATGGGGATTGCCCGCAGGGGAGAGAGACCCACAGACATGGAAAGGGAGGAGAACAGACTATCATACCTGGGAGCCTGCCTAGGGAATAAAATCCTCATAACATTTGCTTCTAAAACCAGAGGGGCCAAATTTCATGAGTTCTTACAACCAATGGGGCTTAATACCTTAAATTTTAAAAATAAGTGGGCTCAGCTCTGGGAGAGCTTGGGAGGGTGAGAAGAAATTGAGTCCCTGCCCTTAAAGAGACAGCACAATGAAGAGCCCATGGATATACAGTTTAGAAGCAGCAGTTTGAAAAACACTTGTGGCATACAGGAAAGAAAGTTGTTTAATAATCTCAGAGCATGTCTCAGAGGGACAGAGATCTAAGAACAAAGGAGATGGCATGTACTATTTCCCTTCTCTGACCCCCAGCCTAGATACAGGGACACCTGTAGGAACCAGCTTGGTGGCAACATTTTCTACCTAACTTGCAAACACCACCAACTTCCCCCCTGGGCTGTGCTTCAGCAGATCCACCTGTTCCAGCCAGGCGTGCCTCAGTCCCTGTGCTGCAGGTTTGCTCCCCCCAGAGGACCAGGGCATAAACCTTGTAAATACTGTGCATCCCACCCCCAATCACATTGCAGATTTGCCCCCACCAATATGCTTTTAGTTGGCCCATCCAAAACAGTGCCACAATCCTAACAGTGTGCAAGCAGCTCCAACAGGAGACAGCACTACTTCAAAATAACTCCTACCCACCACACAGAGTAAGATAACCACATATATGAGTCTGACTATGGCCCTAACAGTGGGCTGGGAGCAGACAACTCATCTGACTACAGGCCCCACCCACCAATGAAAGCTTCTCACAGCACAACACAGGGAAAGCACACTGCTATTGGGTACTACTGCATCTCTGGCAAATGCCTGGTCTGACTCAACTCAAGACCAAGAAGCCCCAGATTGCCCCATTAACACCATGGGGACCAAACATTGCCCACAATAGGTAAAGAGAACCAAGGCAGATGACGGGACTGAAGGAAAAGGCAGCATAGCCACAAGAAAAGGCTGCACACAACACACAAGAGACATCCCTGAAATGCTAGGTTCTGGTGAACAGGGGACACTTCACTGCAGAGTACTCAGGATCTCTTCTTCATAATGTCATGACTTTCAAGAGCAGGAGACGTAGTTGACTTTCCCAACAAAAAGTAACAGACACAGAGAGTAATAAATTGAGGAAAGAGAGGAATATGTCCCAAATTAAAGAACAGGACAAAACTAAAGCAAGAGACCTAAGTGAAATGGAGACAATTCATTTGCCTGATAGAGAATTTATAGTAATGATTTAAAGATAGTTACTGGACTTGAGAAAAGAGTGAAGAACCCCAATGAAACCCTTAACAAAGAGATAAAAAAGAACCAATTAGAGATAAAGAGCACAATAAATGAAATTAAAAATACACTAGATGGAATAAATAGACTTGAGGAAGAAGAATGACTCAGTGAGCTAGAGGACAAAGTAATGGAAAGTGATCAAGCTGAGCAGGAGAGAGAAAAAAATATATATGCAAAATGAGAATAGACTTAGGGAGACCAGGCACATCATCAAGCATAGTACATTTGCATTTTAGGAACCCCAGAAGAAGAGAGAGTAAAGGGGAAGGAAATTTATTTAAAGAAATAATAGCTAAAAATTTCCCAAATCTGAGGAATGAAACAGAAAACCAGATCCAGGAGGCACAGAGATCCCCCCCACCCAAAATCAACTGAAGGAGGTCCACACCAAGACACAAAGTAATTAAAATGGCCAAAAGTGGTGATAAAGAGAGAATTTTTAAAACAGCAAGAGAAAAGAAAACAGTTGCATACAAGGAAAACTCCATATGACCAGCAGGGAATTTTTCAATAGAAACTTTGCAGGCCAGAAAGGAGAGGTAGGATTTATTAAATGTGCTGGAAGGGAAAAATCTGCAGCCAAGAATATTCCATCCAGCAAGGCTACCATTCAGAATAGAAAGAGAGATACAGTTTCCCAGACAAATAAAAGTTAAGGGAATTCATGACCACTAAACCAGCTCTACAACAGACTTTTTGAGTAGAAACAAAGACCATAAGTAAGAGTGAAAAGAGTAGAAAGCACAAAAGCAATAAAAATAAGTATATCTGTAAAAATCAGTCAAGGTACTCACAAAATATAAGGATGTAAAATATGATACTATATACCTGAAACATGGTGAGGAGAGGAGTAAAGAATGGGTTTAAAGGTAAGCAACCTTCAACTTAATATATAGACTGCTATATGCAGAAGAGTGCAAACCTAAAGGTAACCACAAAACAAAAATCAGTAATAGGTATGCAAAAAACAAAGAGAAAGGAATCCAAGTAAATCACTACAGACAGCCAACTAATCACAGCAGAAGAGAGCAAGGGAAGAAAGGAACAGAGAAGAACTACAAAAACAACCATAAAATAAGTGACAAAAAGGCAATAAATACATGTGTATCAATAATCACTTTGAATGTAAATGGACTAAATGTTCCAATCAAAAGACATAGAGTCACAGAGTGGATTAAAAAAAAAGACCCATCTTTATGTTGCCTACAAGAAACTTGTTTTAGACCTAAGGCACCTGTAGATTGAAAGTAGAGGATGGAGAAGCATTTCTCATGCAAGTGGTGTCAAAAGAAAGCCAGAGTAGCAACTAGACTTTAAAATAAAGACTGTAACAAAAGACAAAGAAGATCACTGTATAATAACAAAGGTAACAATCTAAGAAGAAGATATAACAATTGTAAATATTTATGCACCTACTGTGAGAGCACCCAAATACATAAAACAGTTAATAACAAACATAAAGGGGTGCCTAGGTGGGTCAGTGGGTTAAGCCTCTGCCTTGGGCTCAGGTCATGATCTCAGGGTCCTGGGATTGAGCCCTGCATCGGGCTCTCTGCTCAGCGGGGAGCCTGTTTCCCCCTCTCTCTCTGCCTGCTGCTCTGCCTACTTATGATCTCTCTCTCTCTGTCAAATAAATAAATAAAGTCTTTTTAAAAAATAACAAACATAAAGGAACTAATCAATAGTAATACAATAAGTGTAGGGGTCTTTAACACCTCACTTACATCAATGAACAGATCATCCAAACAGAAAATCAACAAAGAAACAGTGGCTTTGTATGACACATTGTACCAGATAGATTTAACAGATATTTTCAGAATATCCCACCTTGGAACAGTAGAACACATTCTTTTCAAGTATACATGGAACATTATCCAGAATAGATCACATATTAGGCCACAAAACAAATCTCAACAAATGCAAAAAGATCAAAGTTGTACCATGCATCTTTTCTGACCACAACACCATGAAACCAGAAATCAGCCACAAGAAAAAAATCTGGGAAGACCATAAATAAATGGATGACATGACATGCTACTAAACAAAGAATGGGTTAATGAAGAAATCAAGGAGGAAATAAAAAAATACATGGAAACTAATGAAAATAAAAATACAATAGTTCAAAATCTTAGAGATACAGCAAAAGCTGTTCTCAGAGGGAGTTCCATATCAATACAAGCCTACCACAAGGAGTAAGAAAAATCTCAAATAAACAACCTAACCTCACATCTAAAGGAGCTAGAAAAAAAAAAAAAACAAAAAATAAAACCCCACCCAGTAGAAGGAAGAAAATAATAAAGATCAGAACAAAAATAAACAAAACAGAAACTATAAAAACAATAAAACAGATCAATGAAGGTAGGAACTGGTTCTTTGAAAATATCAATAAAATTTATAAACCTTTAGACAGAATTATTTAAATAGAGGGAGAGAAATGGAGAGAGAACCCAAATAAACAAAATCAGAAATGAAAGAGGAAAGATAACAACCAGTACCACAGAAATACAAAGGCTTTTAAGAGAGTTTTATGAAAAATATATCCCCCCAAATTGGACAACCCGCCCAAAATGGATAAATTACTAGAAACATACAGACTGCCAAAACTGAATCAGAAAGAAATAGAAAATTTGAACAGATAGATTACCAACAATGAAATTGAACTAGTAATCGAAAACCTCTCAATGAGAAAAAGTTCAGGACAGGTGGCTTCACAGGTAAATTCTACCAAACATTTAAAGAAGAGTTAATACCTATTCTTCTCAAACTATTCCAAAGAATAGAAGAGGAAAGTAAATGTCCTAATTCATTCTATGAGGACAGCATTACCCTGATACATCAGTTAAGGACACCACTAAACAAGAGAACTACAGACCAATATCTCTGATGAACATAGATGCATAAATCCTCAACACAATACTAACAAACAGAATTCAACAATATCTTTAAAAAATCATTTACCATGATCAGGTGGGATTTACTCCCAGGAAACAAGGGTGGTTTATATTCACAAATCAATCAGTGTGATAGATCACATCAATAAGACAAAGGATAAAAACCATACAATAATTTCAATAGATGCAAAAAAAGCATTTGACAAAGCATCATGATAAAAATCCTCAGCAAAATAGGTTTAGAGGGATCATACCACAACATAATAAAGGCCACATATGAAAAACTCACAGAAAACACCATACTCAATGGGAAAAAACTGGGAGATTTTCCCCTAGGTCAGGAAGAAGACAAGGATGTCTACTTTCATGTCTTTTATTCAACATGGTGCTGAAAGTCCTACCCACAGCAATCAGGTAACAAAAAGAAATAAAAGGCATCCAAATTGGTAAGGGAAGAAGTGAAACTGTCACTATTTGCAGATGACATGATATTATAGATAGAAAACCCAAAAGAGTCCATCAAAAAGCTACTAGAACTGATAAATGAATTCATTAAGGTCACAGATACAAAATCAATATATGGAAACCTGTTGCATTATCTACACTATGTACTGCTTCATTATGAAGCAGCAGAAAGAGAAACCGTGAAAACAATCCCATTTACAACTACACCAAAACCAATAAAATACCTAGGAATAAACTTAATAAAAAAGTGAAATCCCTGTGCTCTGAAAACTATAAAACACTGGTGAAAGAAATTAAAGACAACACAAAGAAATGGAAAGATATTCTCTGCTCATGGATTGGAGGAAAAAATGTTGTTAAAATGTCCATACTACTCAAAGCAATTTATACATTTAATGTAATCCTTATCAAAATACACAGGATTTTTCACAGAACTAGAACAAACAATCCTAAAATTTGTATGGAACCACAAAAGACTCTGAATAGCCAAAGCAATCTTGAAAAAGAAAAACAAAGCTAGAGGTATCACAAGTCCAGATTTCAAGTTATACTACAAAGCTGTAGTAATCAAAACAATATGGTACTGGCACAAAAATAAACACATAAATCAATGGAATGGAATAGAGATCCCAGAAATAAATGCACAATTGTATGGTTAATTAATCTATAGAAAAAAGAAGGCAAGACTATGCAATGGGAAAAAGACAGTCTTTCCAACAAATAGTGTTGGGTAAACATGACAGCTACATGCAAAAAAATGAAACTGGAACACTTTCTTATATCACACACAAAAAGAAATACAAAATGGATTAAGAAGCTAAATGTGAGACCTGAAATTGTAAAAATCCTAGAATAGAGTACAGGCAGTAATTTCTCTGATGTGGGCCATAGCAAAATTTTCTAAATATGTCTCTGAAGCAAGGGAAATCAAAGCAAAAATGAACTATTGGAACTACATAAAAATAAAAAGCTTCTGCACTGAGAAGGAAACTATCAATAAAAACTAAGACAACCTACCAAATGGGAGAAGAAATTTGCAAATGAGGTATATGGATAATGGATTAGTGCCCAGAATATACAAAGAACTTAAACAACACCAAAAAACCCAAATAATGCAATTAAATGGGCAGAAAACATTAACAGATATTTCTCCAAACAAGATATCCAGATGACCAAAAGGCACATGAAAAGATATTAACATCACTAATTATCAGGGAAATGCAAATCAAAACCATAAGGAGATAGCACCACACACCTGTAAATTAAAAAACACAAGAAACAATAAATGTTGGTGAGGATGTGGAGAAAAAGTAACCCTTATGCACTGATGGTAGGAATGCAAATTGCAGAAAATGTTGAAACTGTGGAAACTGTGGAAAAGAATATGGAAATTCCTTAAAAAATTAAAAATAGAACCACCATATGATCTAGTAATCTCACTACTAGATATATACCAAAGAATGGAAAAACACTAATTTGAAAGGATATATACACCCCTATGTTTGTTGCAGCATTATTTACAACAGTTAAATTATGGAAGCAGTCCAAGGGTCCATTGATAGATGAATGGGTGAAGAAGAAGTGGTATATATATGAATATTATTCAGCCAAAAAAAAGAATGAAATCTTTTGTCATTTGCAACAGAGAGTACAATGCTAAGTGAAATAAGTCATTCAGAGAAAGACAAATACCATATGATTTCACTCATATGTGGAATTTAAGAAACAACAAAAGAGCAAAGGTGGGGAGGAGAGAGAAACCAAAAAACTGACTCTTAACTGTAGAGAACAAATTGGTGGTTACTAGAAGGGAGATAGGTGGGGGATGTGGGAAATAGGTGAAGGGGATTAAGAGTACTCTTAATGAGCTTCGAGTTATATATGGAATTGTGGAATCACTATATTATACACCTGAAACTAATTTAATTCTCTATGTTAAATATACTGTAATAAAATAAAGTAAAATTTTTTTGGCATTTGAATTTCAGATGAGGATCTGATGCCTAACAGTAGTTTCACATTGAAAACTCTGAAGACTCCACAGAAACAATCAATCCTGTTTGTAGGAAAAGGCAAAGGAACCTGTACCACAGCCAGCAAGATGCAACACAGTGAAGAAAAAAAATGCTCCTTCAATTCTCATCACTCTTACAAGTCAAATATGAGTTCTCTCATTTTCAAATTTAATTTTTTTTAGGTTTCCAGTAGTCTATGATGTGTCACCATGCTTTTGTTTTCCTGTGGGTTTTTTTTTAAGATTTTATTTATTTATTTGACAGACAGAGATCACAAGTAGGCAGAGAGGCAGGCAGAGAGAGAGGAGGAAGCAGGCTCCCCACTGAGCAGAGAGCCCGACGCAGGGCTCGATCCCAGGACCCCGGGATCATGACCTGAGTCGAAAGCAGAGGCTTTAACCCACTGAACCACCCAGGCACCCCTCCTGTGTTTTATTTTTAAATAACTGAGAAAACTTATTTTGAAAGTGTATGATATTCTGGTTGTATTTGTCCAAATCAAGGCTTAAATGGAGAAGATATTTTTGTGACAAAAATTGCGTGTGTTTAAGATGTACAACATAATGATTTGACACCCATATACATTGTGAGATGACTACTATAGTCAAGCTATTTAATGTATCCTTTTCCTCACAGTTATCTTTTTTATGTGTGGTGAGAGTAGCTGAAATCAACCCTCTTAATAGATTTCCAATATTCTATGCAGTATTATTAACTAGCCATAGTGCCATGCAGTAGATCCCTACACATATTTATCCTACAAAACTGGAATTTTGTACTTTTTGATCAACATCTTCTCATTTCCCCCACCTCCTCATCCCTGGTAACCACTGTTCTATTCTCTACTTCTATGACTTTGACTGATTTAGATTTCACATATAAGTGGGATCATGGAGTAGTTGTCTTTCTGTATCTATCTTATTTCACTTACCATAATGTCCTCCAGATTCACCCATTTTGTCACAAATGGTTTGATTTCCTTTTATTTTAAACTAGGTAATATTCTTTTTTTTAAGATTTTATTTATTTATTTGTTAGAGAGAGAGAGAGAGAAAGCAAGCACAGGTAGACAGAGTGGCAGGCAGGGGCAGAGGGAGAAGCAGGCTCCCCGCCGAGCAAGGAGCCCGATGTGGGACTCGATCCCAGGACACCGGGATCATGACCTGAGCCGAAGGCAGCCGCCCAACCAACTGAGCCACCCAGGTGTCCCTAAACTAGGTAATATTCTTTTACCTGTATATCTATATATTTATATTATATATAGCCACATATATATATAATGGAGTATTACTATATATAAGGAATATATATATAATGGAATGTTGTGTAATTTATTATATGAATTTATTTTTATTAGAATAAACATTTTATTAAATATTTACTATGCAAATATTCATTTATTATATACATATATTAATATATATAACACATCACAGTTTCTTTAGCCATTCATCTGTTAGTGGACACTTAGGTTGTTTCTATGTCTCAGCTATTGTGAATAATGTTGCCAATAAACACCAGACCACAGTTCTCTCTTCAAGCACTGATTTCATCTCCTTTGGATATATACCCAGAAGTGGGATTGCTGGATCATAAGATAGCTATATCTTAAATTTTTTGAAGAACTTCCACCACACTCTTTTCCAGAATAGTTGCACCAATTCTGTATTGGCATTCATTCAACAAAGATTGTTGAGTTCCTGGGGCACCTAGGTGTCTCAGTCAGTTAAGTGGCTCAGGTCATGATCCCAAGGTCCTGGGATTGAGCCCTGTGCCTCAGCAAGGAGCCTGCTTCTTCCTCTCCCTCTGCCTGCTGCTCAAGCTACTTATGTTTTCTCTATGTCAAATAAATAAATAAAAATCTTTAAAAAAAAAAAAAGGTTGTTGAATTCCTACCATAGACAGCACATTGCAAGCTACTAGAGATACAAATGTGAGCAAAAAACACAGACTTTGTTCCTGCCATTAGGAACAAGAACGTGGACGATTTGTTCCATAAACCAAATCTGCCCCCATAATAATTTTCTTCTTAAACTGAAGACATGTCCCACCTGGAAATGTAGTGTCCTGTAAAGATCTGGTCTTCCAGGGCCTCAGATATGAAGGTTCGAGGTGGACAGGGAAAAATTATCTGAGTCACTGAGGGATAACTTAATGTCTTTGAATTACTTAAGCATTTCTCGTATTCTAACTGGGTTTGTATCCAGTCCCTCACTCCATGACTTCTTGGACCCAGAGAAATGTGTATAGGTTGGAAAGAACCTTATAATTTCTGCCACTCTGAAGGGCTGAAATAGTGAAGCATCAGGGCTCCATTCAGGATCATCAATCCTTCCTCTTTTGGGGATCATTCCCACCAACATACAAACATGCTGTCATTTCTTTTATTAAAAAAAATTTTTTTCCCTCATCACCTGTCACAATTCTATGCTAATCTCTGAAGAATTCTCAGCTGAGCTGTTTATAATCTCTGTCCCCACTTCCTCTTTTGAAGTCCTCCACCACCCCCTGGGACAGCTCCTGTGAAGTCCCCCTGCCTTCCCAGTTCTCAGCAACTTCCCCTTCTCAGCAGCACCTGACACAACCATCACCCACTCCCTCCTGAAACCCTTTCCTCACTGGCTTCCAGGACTCAGCCCTCTCTCTTGGTTTTCCTCTTACTTCACTGGCTCCTCCTCCAGAACCTTCTTTGCTTTTCATCCTCCTAACTGAAGTGTTGGAGTGAAGAACACCAGGGAGCAAGTGTTTTTCTATCTCATTCAGAACTATGTCTTTAAATACAACCTACATGCTCATAACACCTGAACTTGTGCCTCTTGCCCAGATAATCTCTCCTAACCACCAGCTCCTTCCATGCACCTCTGTTCATCTAATAGACAATCCAAAGTATAGCTTGCCCAAAACTAAATTTCTGGTCTCTCCCACAACCCTACTCAGAGTACAGCAACTCTGCATTCCCATTTGCCCAGACCAAATGCCTTGGAGTTTACCTCAACTGTTCTTTCTTTCACGTGCCACATCTAATCCAACAGAAAATTCTTTTGATTTTACCTTCAAAATAGATCCAAATCCAACCACTTTTCACTACAATTATGCTGACCCAGTGATCTCGCACCTGGATTATCACCAAGACCCTCCTCTTGGTCACTCAGTTTCTTACCATTCTATTCTCCATACGGTGGCCAGAGCCTATCATTTCCCTGCTGCATCCCTCAAATGGCTCAGGAAAATCCAGGAAAATCCAGGGTCCTTGCTTTACCTATGAGGTCTGACATGAGATGCCCCAAAACACCCCCACTTTGTTATCCCTACATCACCTCTTTGACCTTATTCCCCTCTGTTCTCCCCCCACCTGCTCCCCCAGCCACAACTGCTGCCCTGCTATTCCTCAGGCACATCTTGCCCCAGGGAGTGCTGGCTCACTCCACTACTGCCTCCAGGCTTTTCCCTGTGTTCTTCCTACTCTACTCTGCTTGACCCTCTCTCACAGCAGGAATTCTGTGCCATGTTTTGACTTTAGTGGCCTTCTCTCCTGTCAATGCATTATGCTCCCTCAAGGCAGAGACTTTGGTTTGTCTTAGTCAATGCTGTGTCCCCAGTACCTGGATGGAGCCTGGTCTGTGGTGGAGAATCAATCATATCTGCTGATAAAATAATGGGCACACTGTGGCTTTTAGGGCCAAGTTATGGGTTTGAGCCTCGAGTTTGACCTTTATGTCAAAAATTTCTATGATACAACACCAAAAGCATGTTCCATAAAAGAGCAAATTAATAAATCAGATTTCATCAAAATTAATAACTTCCCCTCTCTTAAAAAAAAAACTGCTATGAGAATAAAAAAGCAAGCTACAAGCCAGGAGAAAATACTTGCAAGTTATCTATCTGATAAAGAACTTGTATCTAGTATATGTAAACAATTCTCAAACTTGATAATAATAAACAACCCACTTTTTTTAATGGGAAAATTATTTAAGCAGAAATTTCACCAAAGAAGATGTAAGAATGGCAAATATGCATTGAAAAGATGTTCAACAACATTTTTCATTAGAGAAATGTAAATTTAAAACCATAGTACAGTAGCAACTCACCCCTCTATTTGCTAAATAGACTGGTCACATACAGAATGGAAATGTGGAGACACTAGAACATTCATGCACTGCAAACAGGGATGAAAAATAGTGCAATCACTTTGGAAAAGAATTCTTAAATATGCAAACAGATCCCTATCATACTACCTAGATGTTCCACTCCTAGCTTTTTATCCAAAAAAAATGAAAGCATATATCCACACAGACTTATATGTGAATGTTAACAGCTTGGAAGAGCCCCAAACTGCAAAAGGAATGTGAATGTCCATCAGTGGGTAGATGGATAAACAAAGCATCACTTGTTCATCTAGTAGGATACTACTTGGAAAATAAAAAGGAATGAAGTACTGATACTTTCTATAGCATTGGTAAATCTCCAAATAATTACAATGATTGAAAAAAAGCCAGACCAAAAAAAAAAAAAAAGAGTACATACTATTTGTTTCCATTACTATGAAATTTTCAAAAATGCAAACTAATCCACAGTGAAAGAAAGTGGATCAGTAGTTCCCTGATATTGGGAGGAGAGTGAGGGGCTGGGAAGGAAGATTAACAGAGATCACAAGGGAACCCTGGGGAATACTCTTTTGTCACCTAGATTGTGGTGGCTCTTTCACTGGTATATGCATGGGTCAGAAACGCTCAACTGTACACTTAAACATAAGCAGTTTATTGTATGTTGACTATACCTGAATAAAGCTGTTAAAAATAAAATGTAATAATAAATTAATAAAATGTGGGTGAAAAAATAAGAAAGTTTTAAAATGTGTATCATATTGTCCTATATTCTAGCAACTGTAGCTCAAAAATTTAACTCTGAGTGTTCTTGGAGCAAAAGCAACGAAGAAAACATGAAGCAAAAGAAAAGAAGATAAAACATGCTAATTGCTTTAAAGTACCGAGGTTCTAAGGTCTCTGAGATTCTAAGAAAGCCTTCAGAGAATTTCCCTACAGATCCTTGGGGAGAGTTCTATCATGTTATGAGCAAAAGCCTTGGTAACACTAACATTCACCTTCCATGCTCCTCTTTCTTACATCACTGCTCAGAGACATCAGAATGTGGGAACACAGTGCAGTCCAGCATCCACACATCTTTGGGAGGTCTAACTGATGTAGCACAGAGGTGCCCCTTCAGATTGCCAAGCTCCATCAAGGGTGACAAGTTAGTGGAAGAAGGGATGTGCAATGGTGGCGTGATGGGGGACGACAGGAACTGTCATCCCATAAGTGGCAGCACTTCAACAAATTCAAGGTAAAATGTTTCAGGACAGTTATTTAAAAAAGCATTTGATGGGATGCCTGGGTGGCTCAGAGAGTTAAGCCTCTGCCTTCGGCTCGGGTCATGATCTCAGGGTCCTGGGATCGATTCCCGAATCGGGTTCTCTGCTTAGCAGGGAGCCTGCTTCCCCACCCCCTCTCTCTGCCTGCCTCTCTGCCTACTTGTGATCTCTCTCTGTGTCAAATAAATAAATAAAATCTTTAAAAAAAAAAAAGCATTTGATGATCTCTGAGAAAATCTCATAAAGGCTAGACGGAGAGTCTAAGCTTGCTGTTCTTCTGAGAGCTAGCCCTAACCCACCAATGGAGCAGGCCTGCCACTTGGATGTGCCCCAGGCCACAGCCACCACCCCTCCCCACTTAGAGCCAGGCTACATCTCTGTTCACTGAGGCAGTTCTTAACAAATGGTAACTTCAGTAACCAAGTCTTTGAGAAGTGAGCAGCAGAGTTCAAGGTTCTAACTAACCTCTGGTGAGAATCTGCAGTTAACAAAATGTATTAAGGCTTTGGGGATGAAAATCCCTGCTCTGTTCCACAGTCCTTTGGGGATAGTTTTATGCTGTGCACAGCTCTCTGTAATCTCTCTCTCTTTTTTTTAATTTTATTTTTATTGTATTATGTTGTGTTAGTCACCATACAGTATGTCATTAGTTTTTGATGTACTATTCCAAGATTCATTGTTTACGTATAACATCCAGTGTTTTATGCAATACGAGCTCTCCTTAATACTCATCACTGGGCCAACCCATCCCCCCACTCCCCTCCCCTCTAAAACCCTCAGTTTGTTTCTCAGAGTCCACAGTCTCTCATGGTTCATCTCCCCTACTATTCCCCTCCACTTTAATTTTTCCCTTTCTTCTCCTAATGTCCTCCATGCTATTCCTTATATTCCATAAGAAAGTGAAGCCATACAATAATTGACTTTTCTCTGCTCAGCATAATCTCCTCCAGTCCCATCCATGTTGATGCAAAAGTTGAGTATTCATCCTTTCTTTTTTTTAAAAAAGATTTTATTTATTTATTTGACAGAGATCACAAGTAGGCAGAGAGGCAGGCAGTGAGAGAGGAAGGGAAGCAGGCTCCCCGCTGAGCAGAGAGTCCCATCCCAGAACCCTGGGATCATGACCTGAGCCAAAGGCAGAGGCTTTAACCCACTAAGCCACCCAGGCACCCCGAGTATTCATCCTTTCTTATGGCTGAGTAATATTCCATTGTATATACGGACCACATCTTCTTTATCCATTCATCTGTTGAAGGTCATGTCTCTCCACAGTTTGGCAACTGTGGACATTGCGGCTATGAACAATGGGGTACATATGGCCCTTCTTTTCAGTACATCTACATCTTTGGGGTAAATGCCCAGTAGTGCAATTGCAGAGTCATAGGGTAGCTCTATTTTTAATTTCTTAAGGAATCTCCACACTGTTTTCCAAAGTGGCTGCACCAACTTGCATTTCTACCAACAGTGTAAGAGGCTTCCCCTTTCTAAACATCCTTTCCAGCATTTGTTGTTTCTTGCCTTGTTAATTTTTGCCATTCTAACTGGTGTAAGGTGGTATCTCAATGTGGTTTTTTTAAAATTTATTTAAGCTTTATTTAAACATATAATGTAACCCCACCACCCTCTCCCAACCCCTCTTCCCCCCACCCCCCTCAGTTTGTTTTATGACATTAAGAGTCTCTTTTGGTTTGTCTCCCTCCTGATCCCATCTTGTTTCATTTTTACTTTTCCTACCACCTTAACTCCCACCCCCATTGCAACTCCACTCCCTCATATCAGGGAGATCATGTGATAGTTGTCTTTCTCCAGTTGACTTATTT
>RCUC01152514.1:0-48397 GCA_003697995.1 Taxidea taxus jeffersonii
GGGAGTTTGGAGTGGTAGTTCTTAAGCCCCGGGAGACACTTAGCAATGTTTGGAAACATTTCTGTTGCAACTAGGCAGAAATCCTACCAGAACCTAGGAGGCAGAGACCAGGGATCCTGCTAAGTATCTTACAAGGCACAGGACAGCTCCCTATATCAAGCAATTATGTGGCACAAAATGTTAATAGTGCTCAATTTGAGAAACCCTGAATTGAAGAGAGTGGCAATGAACCCAGGTTCTTTTGGTTCTTAATTCAATGCTTATTTCTCTACCAGTTTTTAAAGATAAGGGTGTAGTAAAACTATCATTGATCATTAGTTTCTCCAAGCTTGTTCTCCAAGATGTTTCTTTCGCACCCTGCTAGTTTCAGCGGACATTATTTTGATTGGTCATTGTGTCCATTTCAGTGGGTTCCTGAAGAGCGCCTCAGGGTGTCATGTGACCACATTTGTCAGTATCTAATCTGTAGGTGGTGGAGGGAGAACCACCTTATCACAGAACAAAGAGTATGCATTCAGGAGGAAAATGAACTGTTTTTTTTTTTTTTTTAAAGGTTTTATTTATTTATTTATTTGACAGAGATCACAAGTAGGCAGAAAGGCGGGCAGAGAGAGAGAGAGGAGGAAGCAGGCTCACCGCTGAGCAGTGAGCCCTATGTGGGGTTCGATCCCAGGATCCTGGGATCATGACTAGAGCTGAAGGCAGAGGCTTTAACCCACTGAGCCACCCAGGCACCCCTGAACTGAGGGTTTTTAAGAAAAGACTCTCCTTTGGCCTACCCATATGTGAATAATAATAATGCCTTACCCCATGTATTTAGGGCTTTATAATTTCAGAGCACTTTCGTATTCCTTCAACAATATTTATCGAGGAGGAAATAAATGGTTCTGAGCAGACAGTGGTGACTGTAACAAAGACTCTTGGCCTCTTGGAGCTTAGGTATGTGGGACAAGTGATATAGACAATAAGGAAACAAGTGAGCAGGTACTATGCCAGAGGAAGACAAGCACTGTAAGAAAGAATAAAGCACAGTGAGCCTAATTGGGGGTGGTATAGGGGTAGGTGTGGTGCCATTTCACAGGGGTGGGGGGGAGTTCTAAAGGTAAAGTGGTATTTTTTACACATCCACGAAGGAGGGAAGAGAATGAATCATGTGGGTATCAGGAACAGGAGAGTTTCAGGCAGAGAGAATAGCAAATGCTCTGGGATTGGTGTGCTTGACAAGTTCTAGGAGCTGCAAGGAGACCAGTGTGGTTGGAATGGAGTGAGTGAAGCAGGGAGCTAGAGGAGATGGGGTCTCTGAGGTAGCAGCTGGGAGACATCTCAAGCCACTGAAGGACTTTGGGTTTTACTCTGATTGAGATGGGGAGCCACTGAAGAGTTCTGAACAGAGGGGTGACACGATCAGACAGAATTTTAAAAGATTGTTGTGTTGAGACTAAACTAGAGGGGCTAAGGGTTAAAGCCAGGAAACCAGTCCCAAGGCTGTTGCCATAACCCAGAAAAGAAACAGTAATGGTTGGGGGCAGAGATGTCACGTGGGTGGTAGTGGCAAAATCATTCTGATTCTGGGTATCTTTTGAAGGCTGAGCCAACAGGATTTGTATCGTATGTGGGGTATGAGAGAGAGAGGGAGGGAAGCAGATGGCTTCAAGATTTTGGCCTCAGAAACGTCGCCATTTCTGATGGGGAACCTATAGGAAAGTAGATTTGAGGTGAAAGATCAGGAGTTCTGGTTTGAACATGATAAATGTAAGGTGTTTACTAGACCTCAGAGTGGAGACATAGAGTTATGTCTTATCATGTGGCATATAACATATCCAATGTTTTATCATTTTTCTCTTTGACCAAAGGCCAGTTTAATTCACAGACCTATAGCTACAATGTGATGACTCTGATTCTAAGACCAATGTCCTTCTACTGATAGAAGGTTCTAGATATAAATTAGCATAAAGAAATAAATCTCTAATAGCATCTGTTCCTAAAAAGTGTCATTAGACTGTGTTTTTTAATGATCTTTCCAAAAAAGCAAGGGACAGTCAGTCACATTTGGATAGAGACAGAGCACACCAAAATAAACTGACCTCCTAGTTTGGCCCGTAGAACTATTAGCAAAGTCATGAAAAAGGCAGAGCAAAGAAGCCCAAATAACTCAGATTCTGCCTACTTCAACAATTACTTCTTTGTAAAGCTTTCTTTCTTTTTTCCATTTTATTTTATTTTATTTTAATTTCTTTTCAGTGTTCCAGCATTCATTGTTTACACACCACACCCAGTTCTCCATGCAGTATGTGCCTTCCTGAATACCCATCAAAAGGCCTACCCAACCTCCCACTCTTCTCCCCTCCAAAACCCTCAGTTTGTTTCTCAGAGCCCACAGTCTCTCATGGTTTGTCTCCCCCCTCCGATTTCCCCCAGCTCACTTCTCTGCTCCATCTCCTCATGTCCTCTGTGTTATTCCTAATGCTCCACAAATAAGCAAAACCATATGATAATTGGCTCCCTCTGCTTGACTTATTTCACTGAGCAGAATCTCTTCCAGTCCTGTCCATGTTGATACAAAAGCTGGGTATTCATCCTTTCTGATGGAGGCATCATACTCCATTGTATATATGGACCGTTTCTTCTTTATCCATTTGTCTGTTGAAGGGCATCTTGGTTTTTTACACAGTTTGGTGACTGTGGCCATTGCTGCTATGAACATTGGGGTACAGGTGGCCCTTCTTTTCACTACATCTGAATCTTTGGGGGTAAATACCCAGTAGTGCAATTGTAGGGCCATAGGGCAGCTCCATATTTAATTTCTTAAGGAATCTCCACATTGTTTTCCAAAGCGGCTGCACCAACTTGCATTCCTGCCAACAGTGGAAGAGGGTTCCCCTTTCTCCACATCCTCTATAACATATGTTGCTTACTGTCTTGTTAATTTTGGCCACTCTAACTGGTATAAAGTGGTATCTCAAGGTGGCTTTGATTTGAATTGGCTACTGATGATGAACATTTTTTTCATGTGTCTGTTAACCATTCATATGTCTTCTTTGGAGAAGTGTCTGTTCATGTCTTCTGCCCATTTTTTGACATGATTATCTGTTTTGTGTGTGTTGGGTTTGAGGAGTTCTTTACAGATATTGGGTATCAGCCCTTTGTCTGTAGTGTCATTTGCAAATATCTTCTCCCATTCCATGGGTTGCCTCTTTGTTTTGTTGACTGTATCCTTTGCTGTGCAGAAGCTTTTGATCTTGATGAAGTCCCAAAAGTTCATTTCTGCTTTTGTTTCCTTTGCCTTTGGAGACATATCTTGAAAGAAGTTGCTGTGGCCAATGTTGAAGAGATTACTGCCTCTGTTCTCCTCTAGGATTTTGATAGATTCCTGTCTCATATTGAGGTCTTTTATCCATTTCGAGTTTATCTTTATGTATGGTGTAAGAGAATGGTTGAGTTTCATTCTTCTACATGTAGCTGTCCAATTTTCCCAGCACCATCTATTGAAGAAACTGTCTTTTTTCCACTGTATATTTTTTCCTGCTTTGTCAAAGATTATTTGATCATAGAGTTGTGGATCCATATCTGGGCTCCCTACTCTGTCCCACTGGTCTATGTGTCTCTTTTTGTGCCAGTACCATGCTGTCTTGGTGATCACAGCTTTGTAGTGAAGCTTGAAATTAGGCAATGTGATAACCCCAGTTTTGTTTTTCTGTTTCAACATTTCCTTAGCAATTTGGGGTCTCTTCTGGTTCCATACAAATTTTAGGATTGTTTGTTCCAGCTCTTTGAAAAATACTGGTGGAATTTTGATTGGGATGGCATTGAAAGTATAGATTGCTCTAGGCAGTATAGATATTTTAACAATGTTTATTCTTCCAATCCATGAGCATGGAATGGTCTTCCATCTTTTTGTGTCTTCTTCAATTTCTTTATAAGTGTTCTGTAGTTCCTTGAGTACAGATACTTTACCTCTTCAGTTAGGTTTATTCCCAGGTATCTTATTTTCCTTGGTGCTATAGTAAATGGAATTGATTCTCTAATTTCCCTTTCTGTATTTTCATTGTTAGTGTATAAGAAAGCAACTGATTTCTGTACATTGATTTTGTATCCTTCCACATTACTGAATTGCTGTATGAGTTCTAATACTTTGGGGATGGAATCTTTTGGGTTTTCCATATAAAGTATCATGTCATCTGCGAAGAGAGAGAGTTTGACTTCTTCATTGCCAATTTAAATGCCTTTTATTTCTTTTTGTTGTCTGATTGCTGTTGCTAGGACTTCTAGTACTATGTTGTACAAGAGTAGTGGGAGTGGGTATCCTTGTCATGTTCCTGATCTCAAAGGGAAGGCTGTCAGCTTTTCCCCATTGAGGATGATATTCACTGTGGGTTTTTTCATAGATAGATTTTATGAAGTTGAGGCATGTTGCCTCTATCCCTATACTTCGAAGCATTTTAATCAGGAACGGATGCTGTATCTTGTCAAATGCTTTTTCTGCATCAGTTGAGAGGACTGCGTGGTTCTTCTCTCTTCTCTTATCGATTTGTTCTATCACATTGATTGATTTGCGAATGTTGAACCACCCTTGCAACCCAGGGATAAATCCCACCTGGTCATGGTTGATAATCTTTTTAATGTATTGTTGGATCTTATTAGGTAGGATTTTGTTGAGAATCTTAACATCCATATTCATCAGGGATATTGGTCTGAAATTCTCCTTTTTGGTAGGGTCTTTGCCTGGTTTGGGGATCAGGGTAATACTGGCTTCATAAAAAGAGAATGGAAGTTTTCCTTCTGTTTCTATTTTTTGAAACAGCTTCAGGAGAACAGGTGTTATTTTTTCTTTGAATGTTTGATAGAATTCTCCAGGGAATCTGTCAAATCCTGGTCTTTTGTGTTTTGGGAGGTTTTTGATCACTGCTTCAATCTCGTTACTAGATATTGGTCTATTCATGTTGTCAATTTCTTCCTGATTCAGTTTTGGAAGTTTATAGGTTTTCAGGAATGCATCCATTTCGTCAAGGTTGTTTAACTTATTGGCATATAATGGTTGGTAATAATTTCTGATGTAAAGCTTTCTTTTTTTAATCTATAGAGTTAATAAAAAATGAAATCTTGCTCCATGTACTTGTTTGGTTTTATTTTTGGCCAGCCCTTAATGTCCTTCCATAAGTTTTTCTATAAAAAATTTCAAACATACAGAATTGTTCAATAAATATCCATATATCTACCTTCTAGCTTCTGCAATTAATATTTCCCTACATTTTATTAAAAAAAATATCTTCCTATTCATCCCTCTATCCATCCATCAGTCCATCTTTTCTTTTTTAATGCATACCATGGTAAGTTGCAGCCATCACTTCCCCTTCATCCCTAAAGGCTTCAGCATGCATATCATTCACCAAGTTCCATATTAAACCCTTGAGTTTTCACCTATGTGGGTTATTTGGTTTTCAGTGGCTCTCTTAAACAGCATGTAGTTTTTTGGATTCAGATCTAATCTAAACATGTACATCTTTTAAAGAGGAGCTTATAACTCCAACACACTGACTGTGATTAGGGAATGCCAATTCTTACTTCTGGCTTCATATTCTCTTTACTTGTGTGTGCCTTCTTGACATTTTCCTTTTTATTCTTTTTTACGAACCTTAGTCATTTTTTTCCCCCAATGAGTAGTTACCTTTAAATTAAAACAAATGTTGAGTTTAAGTTCTTTTATTCACATCAAGATTAAAACAGCATTTATATTGCCTCCTTTATTGTGAGATGAGATCATTGAAGCTCCTTTGCTTTCCTTGGCAGCTGAATCATTTCAGAGTTTTGGCCCAAGAAGTCACAGACTCAGAGCATACCAGGTTCTTATTTTGCAAGCGGGGAAATTGTGGCCCAGAGCAGGGGTAGGGGAAGATTTTCTCCTGAAAAGCCCCAGCTGAATGGAAGAATCAGAGAGCTAGCTGGGACACAGGGCATCTGGTCCACATCTACCTTTAGCTCAGACAACACTCAAACAGTTCTTGACAACTCCAGACAGATGAGAAAATACACTAGTTTTAGAGGATTAAGGAAAATGGATTTCTCCATTCACTGCAGAAGTTTAAAAGCCTTGCAGGAAATACTTCCATCTCTATGATAAAAAAATTTTAGCCTACATTCTATTAATCTTTGTGTCCACAGTGGAAAAGCCTTTTGCTTAATAATATCCCCTCAAATATTTGAAGACTATTCTTAAGTCTCCCTATAGACTCCTTTTCTCAAGAATAAATAATCCAAATTCTTTTAAACTTTTCTTATAAATTCTTCTTTCCATTCTTTTATTAATCTTTCTAACTTTCCCTGAGCTTTCTTCAAATTTTTTGTCTTGCTTTTAAATTGTGAAGCCAGGAACGGACAAAGTACTATAATATTGATTTTTGAATTTATGCCAAACTCTGAATTCCTTGAGGACAGGGGCCATTTTTTATTCAACTTTATACCCCTAGATTAGGGGTCAGCAAAACTTTTTTTTTTTCTGTAAAGGGCCTGATAGTAAGTTTTTTATGCTTTGTAGGCCAAGAGGCAATGTGCTCTACTTTTTGAACAGCTCTTCTCTCTGAAAAACGAATACCCTTTTTTAATGTTTTACATTATGGAAATGTGAAAATGATTTTTCAATGAAGGGCCATGCAAAAACAGGTGGAAAACTAGCACCACATAGGTGCTAGTTGTTGGTTGACTCCTGCTCTAGTTCCTGGTACAATGCATGGCACAGAGTAGGCAGTCACTAAATTTTGTTGAATAAAGGAATGCATGAATTTATGAGGATTATTTCATAATATCTGTCTTTTATGTTCTTGCTTAGCACTTCTATTATATTGCTGGCTCATTGAGCTTGTCTGCTAAGACCTTCAGATTTTCCTCTGCTATGCATACCCATGGCCAGCACTTTCACATTCTGTTTGTACTTGGGCAGTGTAATTGTTCCTCCCTTAATCTGAGATGCGGTAGGGACCCTCTATTAACCTTTATTTGCTGGTGGCCTTGGATCTCACTTTTAATTTAGTGAGGCCATTTTGAACTTTTGTTTTTCCAGTGTGTTCAGCTGCCTCCCTACTTACAAATCATGTATGAATTTAACAAATAGCCCCAGGCACTTGACAAAATCAAAATACAATTGACAAAACCATTCAACCACCTCAACCAAGGCCCCAAGCCCTGTTTCCATTGTCATGACTCCTACCTGGAGTTGGGAGGCTCATGGCTACTTATTGTCCTGGAATAGATTGGAAGGGATCAGTCAGGCTCACAGAGAAGGCTGACACTAATGGCAAAAGAAAAAAACCCTTCCTTTCCTTCTCTTTAGCTTTTGGGCCTGTAGAGAACACTTGTCACAGCCTGAGGGAGTGTGGAGTTCTGTATTAGTTAGAGCCGTTGCCATTCTGAGCTGAACTGGGATGAAGCAGTCCTAAGTAGCACCAATCCATAGCATCAGGGGAATTGAGCTGCTCTACAGAATGCCTGGAGGCTGATGCCTGGGACTGAGCCCAAGTCAGTGCTGCCACCCACTCTGTCCCACTCCCAGTTTCCTAGGTTCACAGATGCCTTTTTGACCGAATCCCCCTATTTCTCTGCAGTGATCTTGTGGAGATACTTGCTGTGGCTTTTGACCAGGGTCCAATGGACCTAACCCTAAACTTTTAGTGGGTCAACAGGCAGCCAGCCACACCTCTTCACTCCTCAGCGTCCTGCCTTGGGACACAGATGTGAGATCAAGGCTGATGGAGAACATGGGAAGGGAGTGCTCTTTTTTCTCCAAGCTCCAGGCTGTAGGTGGCTACAACATTCAATCCAAGGGAACTGGGAAAAGCTTCACCTTGTTTCCCTAGGGGTGATATGTGCTGCCCATCATCCATTTTATCCAGTCCTTTCTTCACCTCCACTCTCTCCTCTCTGGGTTGCTAAAATTGCTGTGATTGCTACCATTTAAAATGTCCAGGAAAGCTGTACTTATTTACAATGACTTCCTTCTTAACCAGCTGGGGGAAGTTGCAAAATAGCCAACCCGGTGGTGGATCAATCTTTAACGTTTCTTTCAAATGTTGAAGTAAAGGAAATGATGACAATTTTAAGGCTCTATTAGGCGGAAATGATCTACGAGGGATGGCGGGCAGATGAAGGTCACAAATCAGGCAGCTGCCTCTGGCTCAGTGATTCAGACGTGTGGAAGGCAATGGGAAGTATGTTCCTGAGTTTTATGAGAGTCTAAGTTTGGGAATTTATCAATGTGTGCCTGGGATTTGCTGTAATGAGCTTCTTCACTCCTCTCATAAAACAAACCAGCGTCTGATTAAAAGCTAGCTGGTCTTCCTTAGATACAGATATTAATTTATTTTGATTTTAGGGAGAAAAATATCATGCCTTTGTCTGGCTTACCTGATAAATAGCATCATTTGCATATGGGGATCCTGCTTCTTTCCCACCCGGTTATAAGAATAATATCAGTGACACTGAATATGCATATTTTCCGTTATTAATGTTTTGAGAGCTTCTCTTAGGACATTTTAGATTCTGGGTATACTTTCTCTTTTTTCTGTTTTTGTTGGAGATCCTTCTTTACCTATGTATAGTCAGGATGGGCTTGATCATGCTGGGGCAGCAAAACCACATCAAAATCTCAGTGGCTTAAAACAGTGGAGGTTTATTTCATTCTTAGGCTACATGTCTGTCAAGTCCAGCATGGGCTGGGCTCTGTGATGTTTTCTCTCAAGGACCCCACCATCTAGGGCAGGGGTTGGCAAACTTTTTTTGTAAAGGGCCAGACGGTAAATATAGTAGGCTTTTAGAGACCTGTTGCAGCTACTCAGCTTTGCCATTATAGCACACAGACCACCACGGACAATGTATAAAGGAATGGTGTTCCAATAAAACTTTATTTATAAAAGCTGGCAGTGGGCTGGATTTGGTCTGTGGGCTGTAGTTTGCTCACCTGGTGGTCAGGAGAGGAAGGGAAGGTGGCAAATCTTGCACCAGTTGTTTAAGGCTTAACTTCCATTCATCTTTCCTTGGCCACAGCAGGTCACTTGGCCATGCCCAACTTCATGGTACATAAAGTACACAGTCTTCCTTTGTGCCCAGAAGGAGAACTGGAACTAACAAGGAATAGCACCAATGGTCACACTCTTCTCCTCTCTTCTTTTTAGAGAAGCCAGTATTTCCTGAACTTCTAGACTAGCACGTCTTCAAAAGGCATTCTTTAAATACAATCTCTGTATTTTATAACTCGGTTACTTTGATGGGAACTAAACAAATTTAGGAGATGAGCAAGATTGAATTTCCCCTTGTTGTTCTTGATATTAAGTACATGACATTTTTTTCTTTATGCCCACCAAAGCTCTGTCTGAGCCCCTGCACTAATCAGAATTGAGATTAAGTTTATCCATCCAACTCATTCTCTGGTATTTAGATTTCTGGTTAGACTTCTGGAATCCAGAGTGACCACATCTTTCTTTCGACATTTTTTTTTTTCTTCATAGTCATAGAAGTCTGAAGCTTTCTCACTTTTCACTGGGACATGGTTGGGCTTGGGTCTTGCTGACCACCTTGGGCATGGTGACTTCCTTTTGAGTCACCCGGGAGACCAGCAGTCTCCACCATGAAGGGTCCCCGGAGCCTTCCCTTGTCTTTCAGTATCAATTTCCTTCTAAATTTTGCAGTCAGGAAAGGAGCCGTCGCTTCATCCAGGAGAGGGCACTGTGCCCAAAGTCTAGAGTACTCTGTTCCTTTTGGTCGAGGCACAAATTAAGGATTAATGAAACCCATATTCAAGCGCTCAAACTATAGCACCTATCATAAAACAAACCAAAACACCACACTAGGAATGTACTCTGTAAAAAAGGAAGAAATGCAATTTATTGACATTGTACATTCCAGAAGGTACAAACTGCATCGTTTAAATGAACCAAACATTTTTAGTGGCTGCACCTCTTCTTTTCTTACATTACGAACTCAGGTTCTCTGAACCCTCATGTGGCTGCTTCGATGAGGTTCTAGGGACTTTGGGGGCCAAGGCTGTAGGAAAGATGGGAAGGTTAGGTCCTGTTATAAAAAGAATAACTTTCCCCCTTCAGGTTTCTTTTCCCAGAGGAAAGTGAATTAACGCTTCAGGGAAACTTAGTACAAAATGTGGGAAGCAAGTAGAACTATAGTCAAGGGTTCCCCAAGTGCTAAAATGGAAGATACCAAATTTTATAAGTGGGGAACTTTTGAAAAGACAACTTGATTGTAAACTATTTTTGTCTCACCCTCTTGGTTCATTTGTATTTAATCATCTATCTCTCTGTAGTGTGTTCTTGGTATAATGATACAGAACTTTTTTTTTTTTTTTTGCTTTTCTTTTCTGCAAATGTCTACTTAGTCACTAAACTTTCTCCTTGGATCCTGACTGTGACCATTGGGTTCCTAACCACTCTCTGCCTCCGTCTTCATGTCTTCAGTATAGGTGTAATTACAGTGCCCATCCTAGAGGTTGTCATGAGATTCCTATTATTCTGTATTCCTTTGTTGTCTCTTCAGCAGCAAAGATGAAGGTGTTATGTAGCCAAGTGGACATTTGAAAGAACTGGAGGATAGGTCACTGCAGTAGCAGGTTGGAACAGAAATAGCAAAAGCTATAGAAATACAGTTGATCAGTTTGATGAAGTCACAGTGCTTCAAGTCTGCACAGTGAGAAATTTCAGAGAGATTGAGAATTCTCTGCAGTTGGAATGTCAACTCAAATGCAAAAAAACAAAAAAAAAACAAAACCAGTTAAACACGAACGCATATAAATTAGCATGGAAAGCAGATTGATGTGGGACATGAAAGAGAATTAGCACAGCCCAGAGAAAATACATGGTGACCAGTGTGGAAATAAATGAAGACCAATCAAATGGAAACAAGCCAAAGCCCTTTATTCAGAGCTTGATATAGCAAGAAAGTTAGCCATTATCATCTGCATCTGGCAAACTGAAAAGCAAGCAGAGGAGTGGGAAAGCGTTATAGTGGATAAAAGAAAAGCCTTCAGGGATGCTCTGTTTGGAGGCTGTTCTCATGGGGAAGCTGTAGGCAGGTTAACCAGAAGTGGGGCATTCTATGTGATTGGTTATGGGTATATATTTGGCTCTCTCTAGTTGGTCTTAAGTTGGAAGTGGGGATGAAAATCAGGAAGGTTGTCCGTTGAATCAAGTCTTGGACATTTGGGGCCAATTGTTTCAGGAGCTCTTGAATGGCTTCCAGGACCAATTGCTAGAGATAGTGTTCTGACTTCCCATGAATCTGATTTGTTGTGTCTTCTCACTGCCTAGAAATCTCTGTCCTGTGTCTGCTTCCTCAGTCACGTGCCCAATGTCTGTACTTCTCTCCCTGCCAGAAGCTGCCCTAGGGATTAGAGACAGTCCAGCTGCTGCTCACTCTGGGATTTTTCTGTCCAACTAGTTCCCTTGTCCTCGAAGACCACTAGGTGAAAAATGCTGTCAGTGTAAATCTGAGCAGTTAACATCTTAGCTAGAAAGTGGTTTTAGTCTTAATTTGCCTCAATTGTTAGGGGACCCACTCCTTGTTCTGGGTTGTACAGAGATGGTTTTGTAGCATGGGCCACTCCATGAACACTATGTGTTAGGAATTATGTTAGGGACTAAGGAAGTGAAGATATATGAGTCTCTGGTTTCCAGGCAGACAGATACCATGCACATAAAAGAGAGGACCAGATGCCAGGTCTTATATTTGAATGTGGGATTGGCCACTACCCTTCGTTGGCACCAAGAATACCTGTTGCAGCCAGGCCATGCACTTGTCACAGTGTGATGCAACTGAAAGCATGTTGCTATCTATTTCACTGGACTCTGGTTCCTCGGGGACAGGGACTGAGTCTTGCACGCCTGCTGTTTTGTTTTGGCTCCTCAGCTGGTACCTGGTTCATTGTAGGCAGGTTAAGAATATGAGCTCTTTGGTCAAAGAGAAGCAAGTTCAAGTTCCAGCTCTTTTACATATTAATTATGAGAACTGGAACAAGTGACTTAGCCTTTCTAAGGCCTTGTGTTTTCATCCATAAAATGGGGATAATAATAATTATAACAGTCCACTGTACCTCATAATTTATTTCCACATCACTGGCACATATTAAACTCTCAATACATATCTTTGGCTATAATGACAAAATCAATTGCCTGGAGATTCCAGAGCTACAGATGATACATACTCCAGCGTGGAAAGGAGGGAGGGATTGCTGGAGCACGTCATGAAAGTTGGGTGTTTTTCTGGGGTGGAAGCCAAGCAAAACCATTCCAATGTTATGTGTCACTAGAGAAAGCGATAACATCATGTAGCATTTCTGAATAACACATGGTAAAATAAAACGTCTCGTTAATGATGAGGGCATGAAGAACATAAGTTGAAACTTTCGGGAATTTCTGTTCCACATCTCAAATGTTGGCAATCACCTTTCCACAGATGCACGGCGGAATCCTGGTTTATTTTCTGGTGCTTCAGCAAAAGGGCCTTGATTGCGGGGAGAGTTGAATAGGGCTTGTTGATTGAGTCTAAGGAGGAGAAGGATTTAGTGAAATACATTTCATAGGGGAGAAAACGAGGAGGGGCTCTGAGCTTAAATGCTCTCATTTCACATATCAGTGCTGTGAATCTTAGTTTGCCCAAATGAGGATGCTACCTCACGAGGACTGAATGTGGTAACAAATGTGAACGTATCAACACAATGCCCAATGTTTCCTGAATACTAGACATATTTTAATATTATTTTTCTTTTGTATTCTTTTAGTGACAGGAGTAGTATATTTAGAAAATGTACAGAATACTAGAATAGTTATCCTAAGATGGGAAATGAGAAGGATATATATGTATACCGTATATATATGTATACGTATACATATATATATCCACATATATATATGGTTTATAAATATATGTACAATAGTGTGGCTGAGTTTGCTTATTATCCTCCAAAATCCATTTTACTTTACTCCTGCTATAATAGAACCCTTCATTCTTAGATGGGCCCATGGCCTCTCAGAATAATGACTGCATTTTCCAGTCTCTTTTGTAGTAGGCATGGCCATGGGTGGTGGGCTGTAAGGGAAAGAGGAGTGTGAAATCTATCAGATATTTTCTTAAAGAGAAATAGCTTCTCTCTTCCTTGCGTCTTCTCTTTGTTCCCCGAGATGCGATGGCTGCATGGAGCAGTTGTCCAGATATCAAGGTGTGGGCCTCACTTGAGGAGACAGGTGCGTGGGTCCTTGGTGACTACAGAGCTACCATATCATTGCTGGACTGTTGATGTTTATTGGAGAAAGAACACACGTCTATCTTTTCAAAGCCACTGTTGTTTGGGCTTCTGGTCACTTGCAGTAAAATCCAATGCTAATAATTTTATCATCATTGATAGAGTCATTGAAAGACATGGTTTTAAAGGGACCTGAACATTTTTTATTTTGTTATATTACATTTTTAAATTTAAATTCAATTGAATTAACATGTAGTGTATTATTAGTTTTAGAGGTAGAATTTAGTGATTCATCAGTTGTATATAATACCCAGTGCTCATTACTTCTAGTGCCTTCCTTAATGTCCATCACCTAGTTACAGCCCTCCACCCAACTCCCCTCCAGTAACCCTCAGTTTATTACCTATACTTCAGAGTCTCTTATGGTTTGTCTCCCTCTCTGTTTTCATCTTATTTTTTTTCTTTCCTTCTCCTAAGTTCCCTTGTTTTGTTTCTTAAATTCCACATATGAGTGAAATCATATGGTATTTGTCTTTCTCTGACTTACTTATTTTGCTGAGCATAATACTTAATAGTCCCATTCATGTCATTGCAAATGGCAAGATTTAATTCTTTTTAATGGCTGAATAATTTTCCACTATATATTTTTGTATGCATACATAAACATAAAATATATATATATGTATATATATATGTCTTTATCCATTCATCTGTTGATGGATGTCTGGGCTCTTTCCATATTTTGACTACTGGGGACATTGCTGCTATGAACATTGGGATGCATGTGACCCTTTGAATCACTATGTTTGTATACTTTGGATAAATACCCAGTAGTGCAATTGCTGTTTCATAGGGTAGCTCTATTTTTAACTTTAGGAGGAAACTCCATACTGTTTTCCAAAGTGGCTGCACCAGTTTTCATTCCCACAAACGGTGTAAGAAGGTTCCCTTTTCTCCACATCCTTACCAACATCTGTTGTTTCCCGAGTTGTTTGTTTTAGCCATCCTGACAGGCGTGAGGTGGTATCTCGTGTGGTTTTGATTTGTATTTCCCTGATGGCGAGTGATGTAGAGCATTTTTTCATGTGTCTGTTGGCCATTTGTATGCTTTGGAGAAATGTCTGTTCATGTCTTCTGCCCATGTCTTGACTGGATTTTTAAAAAAATTTTGGGTATTGAGTTTGGTAGATTCCTTACAGATTTTGGATACTAGTCCTTTATCTGATAAGACATTTCCAAATATCTTCTCCCATTCTGTAGGTTGCCTTTTAGTTCTGTTGACTGTTTCCTTTGGTGTGCAAAAGCTTTTTTTCTTGATGAAGTCCCAATAGTTCATTTTTGCTTTTGTTTCCCTTGCCTTTGGAGATGTTTGTAGCAAGAAGTTGCTGTGGCTGAGATTAATGAGGTTGATGCCTGTGTTCTCCTCTAGGATTTTGATGGATTCCTGTCTCACAGTTAGGTCTTTCATCCATTTTGAGTTTATTTTTGTGTACAGTGTAAGAAAATGGGGACCTGAACATTTTAGGAGACAAAGACCCAAAAAAATGTGAGTTCTTCACAAGAACTCATTTAAAAAATGCCATTCCATTAAAATAAGGAATGAAAACAACCAAGTTTCTTGATTTCCAGTACAAAGGCTGGCCAAAGCAAGCTTTGATTTCATATTTTTCATCAATGAAAAAGACACAGATAATGTCAGCATGGACAGCTTACTGTAGTCTAAACTTGTGCATCATTTTGGGCTATGGCGGTCTAGAATTGCTAAGAATCCTGAGAAGTAGTACTACAATAGTAGGTCTTCTCCTTATAGATGGGATTTTGGAATGGCTCCTGGTAGTGTAAAAAATCATACATATGTGTATTTGATACTTGTATACATTTTACAAAATTAGTACCCCACCTATGGCATAATCATATCACTACATTTGTATCTGATTACTGATAGTTTAGTAATTATTAATGACTTGATAAGCTTCAGAAGAAATCAGTATAAATCCCCTCCCTACCTCAGTCTCTGGAATAATCACTTCTTTTATGTTTAACTGCTGTCCACAGTGCTGTTAGTGGCTGTCTCACCTACTAGCAGAATGAGCCCGTCTTAATTGTAGGACCAGATTATTACAAGGTGTTTGTTACCCCAGGGGCTAGGGCCACTCAGAACTATTTTGTTGCATGAGTCTTCCCTTCATGTATAGATCTTGGTTGATTTGTATTTTAAGTGTCTTACATGATAAGGGGAACCGTTAGGAGTTATTCAAGTAGCTGATGAAGTTAGCTCTGCTCAGTTCTGTGAAGGCTTCTGTGGTAATCCCACTGCAAGTAGTTTGAATGGCTTTCAACAGCTGTAGTTGGTCCCACCAACTTGCTGTTAAATTTAGAATTTTGTGTTTTAGAAGTATACAGTAATGATTTTCTTTTGCTTCATTGTAGCTAATTTGGCACCTTGTACAAAGTAGGTAACTAAATCCCTGTTCGTTTATTACCCAGTGGCTATATAGGCTCAGAATGGGAACTGGGGCAGGCTGGGCTTTGCTGTAGTCCGATCTTAAGAAAAAGTTGATCCTAATTTTAGGGTAAGATTTTTGAACTTTGAACAACCGGCTAATCACAAATGCAACCTGCAAGTAATCACTTAACCGGTTCAGTAAGGCAGCTCAACTGGTAAATTCTAGTCATTTTTTTAAAAAAATGTAAACTGAAGAGGACTAAATTAATCATGCTTCTAAGTATGTGGAAAATGAGCATCACTGTTTCATGCAAAGTTCTTATTTTCCTATATTTGTTCCTTTTTATCCTATCCCCGTTCTATTCCCCATAGATAATCATTTGAATGTGTCTCATATGTATCTTTTCTCTGTTTGTATTTAAAAAAGTGAAATAATAAATAACACTTCTATAGAATTTGCTGTGCTCTAGACTGTGTTCTCAGTCATGTATGTATAATCATAAATCATTTATTTCATTGCAATAACAAACTTGTGAGTTAAGTACCATTATCATCTCCATTTAATATAAAAAAGAACCGGGCACAGAAAGGTTAAGCAACTTGCCTAAAGTCCCACAGCTACTAAGCAATGAGGTTGGGATTTGAACCCAAGCAGTTGAGTTCTTAAATCCATACTCTTAATCACCAACCCCCAGCCCCCACCAAAATGTGCACTGTGCTTTGTGTGTCTGCATTCTAAATTTATGTAAATGGTGTTGTGTAAATGGCACTGTTAGAAATCTCATTAGTTTCTCACACTTTGCCTTTAAGAAGTGCCCATGTTGTTTTGCCCACTTACGATCCATTCTTCTGACGGCTGCACCCCAGGGTGGACATCTATCACGTTTTGCATCTCTATTCTCCCAGTGCTGACACTCCAATTTCCTGTCTCCACAAATAATGCCACAATGAACATCCTCCCTCAGGGCCTGTAGGAGAATCTCTTTGGGACATAAACCATGATTTTTTCTTTATATAGGAAACGTGTGCCTTCTATGAAACAGGAAGCTAGTAAATTTAGAGCTCTTTCCTGAAAAAATTGCTTATGCCATTGCAGTCATGTCTCAGGCACTGTTCTAGATGTAGGGTCCTCTTTTTTTTTTTTTTTTTAAAGATTTAATTTATTTATTTGACAGACAGAGATCACAAGTAGGCAGAGAGGCAGGCAGAGAGAGAGAGGGGAAAGCAGGCTCCCCGCCGTGCAGAAAGCCCGATATGGGGCTTGATCCCAGGACCCTAGGATCATGACCTGAGCCAAAGGCAGAGGTTTTAACCCACTGAGCCACCTAGGTGCCCCAATGTAAGATCCTCTTAAGGGGGAATACAGATATTCAATTATGTGAAGTCAGGATCCTTTTAATTATTAAATAAATAATCACTTTGTAAATGTTTATTCATGCCACTCACATGCTGGTAAGTACTGGAGGGGTGACAGTATGGCAAAGGCATGCTTGGCCCCAACATAGTGAAGGGATTAAAGATATGAACTTGGATTTAGGGTGATATGGGTTCAGAGCCACCTCTATTACCTATACTTGTGTGAATTTATGTCATGTTTCTTGAACCCTCCAAGGTCAGTTTTCTCAGATTAAAATGAGGATGACAGAAGGTAGTTGTGGGGATTAAATATTGTTGGGATTAAATTAAAATGGGCATCATTGTTTTTGCTGTGAGGATTAAGTGAGATAGGCCCTAGCGCAGACTGTGGCCTGAAATAAGTGCTCATAAAGGTTGGTTAATCCCTGCTGTCGGGAAGTTCCTAGCCTAGTGCAGAAGACAGATATGGACCTAAATATTCACAGTGCAATGTATAAGGTCAGTGGCAGTAACATGTACAAAGTGTGGTGGGGGCACCGATGAAGGGGCACTGAAGAAAATATTAACATTACCATTTATTCCATGCCTATCTTGTTCTATCTAGACACTGTCTATGTGTTATTTTATTCGGACTTCTAAGATGTATATAACTATTTCTATTTAATAGAAGTAGAAACCAAGGCTTGATGGCAACTTGCCAAAGTCACTCAGCAATTGAGGTGCAGAAAAGATTTGAGGTCCTGTCTCGCTGACTCCAAAGCCTGTGTTTGTTTCAGCTGCATCAAAGAGGAGCCAGAATTTGATCTGGACCATCAAAGATGAGCAGACATTTTCTAGGTGGACAGACTATGCAAACATTTTTCTTGGCACTTTTTCTTTGGGATCTTTCCAAAGAATGCTATTTTTTATTCTTCCATTGACATTACACATGTTTACCCAGAATTTATTCTGGCTGGCTGTTAGAAATGCAAAGACCAAGAGATAAGGTCCCCATCTTTCAGAGGCTTTATAATCCTATCACAGAGATGGCTGCATTCACATACACCATCCATAACCAGATAGGTAATGATACAAGGTTGCATAAATTACATGCCACGAAAATGATAGGGGTATCTGGTTGAGTCCAGAGGAGAGAGACATCACTGAAGGCTCATTGGTTAGAGGCAGGAGTAGATGGGACTGCAATTGGGCATGAAAACAAAGGGGAGTATGTTGACTTGGAGTATATGCAGTAGTATTATATCTAATGCAAGTGTTGCATTCAAGAGAGGGGCATAAAACAAATTAATGGAAAGTCAGATTTTACTCTTAAAGTTTCCTTAAATAGGCAACAACACGTAGGCTCTTATATTGATTCTGTGGGGTACATGCATCTTCTATATTCAAGTTCAGTATAGTCACTTTTCCCTGCATAGTTAACACAAATTGCTGCTTCTTTGGACTATAGAGCCTTCTTCAGACCTTAGATTTCATTAGCTGGCTTGCCTTTGAGATGACATTGAATAAAAATAGCATTGCTTTAATTGTTAGAGTCAGATGGGTGAGGCAGGATGCTTATACTATTGGGAATATGCAGTATTGAGGGTTGGTGAATGACAAAGAGGTAGTCCTTTGCCTCTGGCCAGCTCCTTGAAATCTGCAAACTCTAGCTCAGGCTTCTGAGGATAAGCCCAAGTGAGCTCAGGCATGGAGGAATGAACACATGTACACTTCTGATGTGCACAGATAAGCTGACATGAAACCATGTTAAATGTTGAGGAACTAGTTTGAGGTGTTGATGTTCAGTTTGAGGAGGAGAGACAGAAAATAGCAGAGGGAACTTTGCTTGAAAATAAGATACAATCTATGTATATCTCATGCCATCCAGAGGAATGTTTTCCTCCATTCCATGTGGAAGGATTGCATCAAGGGTAAATTCTCATAACTTTAACCTATTTAGGATGTGACATTAGTGTGTAAGTGGAGTTATAGGAATTCACATAGATATATCTGGACTTGTTGGGAGAAAAGGCTTTGGGAAGGAGGGATAGAGGTAAATTTGGAAAGGGACCAGGTGGTAGAGGACTGTTATGTGTAGGATAAGGGCTCAATCTTCTAGGGTGACATTTTGGTATCTTTACATATGCCTGATCAGGGGATTGTTTTTTGAAAATAAAACTTTCTGGAGAACTAAACAAGTGGTTATGTATGAGCTGGATTGGTTGGGAGCCTATAGCTAGTGTTTTGGAGCCCACTTGAAGGTGTTGGTAAAATTCTTGTGAAAGGCAATGAAGGCCTAGAAATGGTGATGGAAAAGAAGAGGAACCAGCATAAGAGAGAGATCTGAAGAGAGTTATGAAGAAAATAAAGTTTTGTAAACTGCAGTGGAATTGGAAAAGCCACATCTACATCATAATCACCAACTCCAACATAAATCCAGACTTGCCTCTCTTACTCCCTAAAGTGCATAGAACTGGCATCATTTATGGAGGTTGATGGGGAACTCTGAGCTAAAAGCCAATTAAAAAATAAACATAGAACTTATATGGAGGCAAAACCTTGGACTGTGGTCTTGCAACAGTCTGCTAGAGCACACTGCTTTGGACCATTGCCAAGCAGGTTTCCTATCATTTTACCCCTAAGTCTAGGTCTTGGGACAACCCATCACAGGGAGGGTCCAAGTCAGTTTACTGTGCTGACCAGCTGTGGTGCCCCTGATGGTGTGGGCATCTGAAGAAACTCACCCAGGTAATAAATATGGACTCTTCTCACTTATCCAGTCAGATGTATGAACACTCTCTTTTTGGAGGGGAGTGAGCAAGGGATAGGACACGTGAGAAGTTTTACTCTATGGGAAGAGTGCAGTAACATACAGTTATACAAGGAGAAGGAAATGGATTTCCTGTGACATGGCTGGATATGACTGAAGATAAGATGTAGTCGGGAAGGAAATCTATGATCTAGACTGCTCCACAGGTGTTAATGAATGAACTGGTTTCACCCATTGAAGGCAAAAGCTGAAGTGCTCACCATCAAACTCAGGAAAAAACACAAAGGACTGGTGATTGGCATTGGAAAAGTGGCCTCATGAATGTCCTGGTTAACCTCTGTTCTGCTTCCCCTAAGGAATACACAGTCTTCACATATATTGTTGGTTGTTCATGGTCTGGATGCTTAAGCCTGGTGGGTTAAGAGAGCAAAATCTTTGTAGTCATAAGGGAAATCTCTTTCTCCTTGTTTTTTTGTTTTTGTTTTTGTTTTGTTGTTGTTGTTGTTTGCTTTGACCCATAAGATGGGAACATCTATCTTATGGAAGAAAGGGAGGATTGGTAAGAGAGCCTCTCTTTTTCTGCCCGCTTTCCTGGCTGGGAAGAGAGTCATTGTATGTGAAAGTCTGGCCCATCTGGGTTCTCTGTTTCCCAGTGGCCTGTTCTCCCCACATGTTCATTCTCTGCCTGTCCATACCATGAACTCAGTGGAGCAGCTCTGCTCCTCGGAGAGACCTGGCATTCTGGTTGGCAAAGTTGGTTCTGGTCACAGGTCAAGGCAGGTTCTTCAAGGAGCATTATTGGAAATAGAGCTGATCATTGCTGCTGTGTAGATCTGGGTCTATCTTCTCAAAAAGTTCAGAACTCGTAAGAGAAGGGATGTGATTAAATAACATCATCCTTTAAATTCCAACATCTATGTCAATGTAAACATCCTAATTTTGAGAATCTTTGGAATTTTCTTTTTTTTCTTCCCTTTCTTCTCAAAAACATTTACCAAACCGAGTGACTACTGTGCGCTTAGCACTTAGGTTCAATGCTTTTAAATAGCCATGGTTGGCCCTGATACACAGTGTGTCGGGCCACAGGCAACCCAAATGGGCACACGTATCTTCAATTTAAGACCCTTCTATACAGTGAACAATTCGAACCCTAGGGTCTATAAAGGACTCTGAAGATTATAGGTATATATGTAAAAAAGGATGAGATATTACCTTTTGTGACATGGACCTAGAGGGTATTATGCTAAGCAAAATAAGTCAGACTGAGAAAGACAGATATCATATGATCTCATGCATTTGTGAAATCTAAAAAACAAAACAAAGGAATAAACAAAGGAACAAAAAGCAGAATCAGACCTGCACATACAGAGAACAAACTGATAGTTGCTGGAGGGAAGGGGGTATGGGATGGACAAAATGGGTGAAGGGGAGTGGGAGATACAGTTTCCTAGTTATGGAGTGAGTAAGTCATGGGAATAAAAGGCACAGCCTAGGGAATATGGTTAATGATATTGTAATAGTGTGGTATGTGGTAATTGTGATAGTGCAATAGTGTGGAATGGTGACAGATGGGAGCTGCACTTGTGGTCAACATAGCATAACGTATAGAGCCATTGAATCATTATGTTGTACACCTAAAACTATTGGAACATCGTGTGTCAACTACACTCAAAAATTTTAAAAAATGTGTATATGGACATGTGAGTGTACATTCACCTGTTCATACACCCACCGCATGCACACCCACTACCACACGCGTGCACATATACTATGTGCAAATACACCCACATCACATGCACAGTGAACACACACCCAACAGCACGTGCATGAACACATGCCTTGCATATGCACACACTACGCACAGACAATGCACACAAACACATACATTACCTATGCGGTTCCACATCATACCTCCCACATGCATACGCATAGCACATGAACACACACAGGTCGCACACATACATCACTTACATACAGAATGCTCACGCAAACACCCCCAACACCAACATGCATAGGCAGACACATATACCATTGCTTATACATGTAACCCTACGGCCTATGTAGATTTATAGAAAGCTCCCCAACACATTCTCTCTCTCTCTCTCTCTGTGTCTCTCTGTCTCTGTCTATTCTTTTCTCTTCTAATCCTGGGGTCCATATATATTGGACTACACAAAGCACACACACAGACACAGAGGCGACCTCTGGACTCATGTAAAAGCAACCACCCAGACCCTGGGAAGCTCGGCTTTTGTGCATAAGCCCTACTTCTGTGGACCACTCCCCTGCTCCCGCCCCCAGGAAGGCCCTTTGACAAAGAAGCACCTGCGCCCAAGCTAGACATCTTTATTTCTTTTTGCCTTTGATTAAGTCTCACAATAAAATGGCACACCAAGGGGCATGACATTACAGTGTCATTAAAGTGAGCATTTCGCAAAGAGCATTGCCTGAACTGAGATGCTTCTGATGTTTTTATTTTCACTGAGCCTTTGAGTCCAGCAAATGGTAAAAAATTATTGTGGCCAGAGCTTGAGGAGGCCAGCTTCATCTGAGAGGTGAGCTAGTCAGGCTACCCTAAGCCCTGACCTAATTTCCCTAAGAAAATATGAAAGAGTTGAAATGCTCAACATGAAATCAATAAACAAGACTCACCAGTACAAAACCCCCACACACCATACCTGACGGAATCCTAATACAATTACGAAGAAAGTTGACTTTGTCATGAAAAGAATATAGCGAATTGTTTTTCCTTCATAATAGATCTGTTTTTTATAATGGCAGATTTCCATGATTTTCCCCTCAAACACACACACACGCACAGGTGTGTGTGTGCATGTGCACAGCTCACATACATGCACACACAGATATTTCTACTTCAGTTCTTTTAAGGTCCAATCTGGTAGGAATAGCAGCTTGTTCTAAGGGAACCCTTTACAGATGTGTTAGTGAATTTGGGGCTTTCCATGTGCTTTTGCTAAAAGTGGCCACTGCTCCTAGATGAGACACTGTACTCCTGTTAATGTCATTAGCAAGCAGAATAGCAGTGTCTACAAAGCCCAGAGAGGAGAAATACTATCCTGGGGAACCACGTGATGCCAAAGAAATGTGAGGTGAAAGACTATTTTCATCACTACATTTGCAGGTGGGAGTCCATTTGTAAGGAGCTGGCTTGTGATGATGGGGAGGGGGCAATCAGACAATCTGGTGGCAATTTCCATTGTCCTCAAAGACACATCATTCCCAGGAACAAAGCCCTGGGTCATACCGTTTATCCTGAAGAAGCTCCTGATAAATTTTTCTTTTGAAAAAAGGCCCCCTTTCTTTGATTAGCCATAATAAAAGCTCTTCCTTCTAAATATATGTCCTTACACATCAAAAGCCTGAGATGAAAAATTCATTGTCATTTGCAAAGAATAGTGTCTCTTTGTGACTTGTTATCTGTTGAACTGGATATTATGAAGTCTCTTTGAGGATTCTGATAGCAACTAGAATATTCTGCCTCTTGTGACAAACACACTTGAAGGCATAATTATGGGGTGTGGGCTGGGGTGACCAGCACATTCCTCCAGACCTACCAGATACTCAGTGGGTTTTGTGTATGCAGGAAACTTCCTCTCCTTTATCCTCTTTCAATGGAAGTGGGACTGACATCAAGTGATAAGCTGTTCCTATGGTTAGAAACCTCTGTCCTTGTCATCCAGTCTGGGTTTACAAATAGCTGTCTTCCATTGTTTGACTTTCTGAAAGCAAAATTATGGATGGGTCATAAAAATGACAGAATAGCATTAGTTAGGGGATAGTCTCCAAATACTTTGATGTGATTAAGGATGACTTTCTAATTAGAATAAACTTTATCATATTTGAATTCTTAAAAATTTTTTAAATTGTAGTAAATTCTGTTTTAAGAAACAAAAGCTAAGTGGTGGAAGGAAAATGATCCTAAGTAAAACATTTATTTGATTTAGAAATCAGAATTCCAAGGGAGGAATGGAATGGGTACAAAGTTTCAGTTTTGCAAAATGAAAAGAGTTCTGGAAATGAATGGTGGTGATGATTGCACAGCAGTGTGAATATACTCAGTACCACAGACTCTGTACACTTAAAAACAATTAAGATGGTTTGTGTATTTAGATGCTATGTGTGTCTTACCATATTGGTATGGTATGGTATCATACCATATGGTATCATTTTACCATAATCTTACCATAATTAAAACATTAATAAAAATAAAAATGATAATTCCCAGGGAAATGCTGGTAATAGAATAAATGTAGGTTTTTCATATGTGCTGCATTTAAAATCTTGCCCCCCAAAGTCCTGCTTCTTTTATCTTCTAGTTAACAGTTTGATCGGACTCTTTAAAATTGACTTATTAATGTTGCTCTGTGGATAAAGTACAGCATATAAACTTGAGCAATCGCTAATGTGATCTTTTGTTTTAACCTGATATAAACTGTGGTACTCTAACCAAATCTTTGGAGATTTAATTATACGGGAAAATGTTCTTAACCCTCTCATTTTAAGTCAGCTGGTTTGCTACTCATTTATCTTTTAAAATAAAACCTTTGGCTGCTTTCAGCTTTCTTTTGCTATTTTACTCAGTTATACGCCATAATACTCTTTCTCTTCATGAAACCCTTTAACCCACACCCTTCATATGTTGAGTTTTCAAAGGTTGTTTTTTTTTTTCTTTGCCAATTGAGAGACTGTTGGGAGTAGGGGAAATAACAATGGAGCCAGGAGACCTGAGTTTGAGTTCCAGGGTTGTGAATTACAGGCTTATTTCTTGGGGTTTCAGTTTTCTTATCTATAAAATGGAGGCAATATCTACTTGTAGGTTTATTGAGAAGTTCAGATCATGTAGTAATAAGAGCTACTACTTATTGAGTACTTATTCTGTGTAAAGCACCGTTCTAACTAATTCATGGGTATCAACTAAATTAGTTAAACTTCCCAATAACATGGTGGAACTTTTGTCAAGTCCATTTTGAAGATGAGGAACCAAAGCACAGAGAGGTATGGAAACTATCCAAAGTCACAACGGTGGCCAATGGTAGAGCTTGAGTTTGAACCCAGACTATCTGATTGCTAAGGCTGTTCTTAATCTCAGTTCACAGTCTGCTTCTGCCAGATGTGAAGATCCAAAGCAAACTACTTCAAGCATTATATAAAGTGGAATGAGCAAGCAGAGTTGACTTTTGCTAGATTTGTTTTCCATGCAGAATGCTACAAATGTTGGTTCTGTGTTCATTAGATCATCTCAGCAAATCTGCCTTCAATCTAGAGGCCCCAGTTTACCAAGGATGTAAATAATCTGGAACATTTTCAGAGCATTTATAATTCTGACAATATAAATAATTATCTGGATAATTATATGGATAATATTTTGCTTCTATACTATAAACACCACAAGACCGGGGATAACCTATAGCTCACTATCCATGATCTCCCCAATGAGTAGTACAATGCCTAGAACCTATTAGCTATTTGATAAAAATGAGAACTAACCTTTATTGAGAGTTTATTGCATACCTGGTATCAAGTATTTTGCATACATCAACTCATTTCATGTTCTCAACAACCCCATGAGGAGGGCACTATGATTACCATCTCCACTTTACGGATGAGCGAAATTACATAGTAACCTATCTAAGGTCCTACGGCACTAACTAGCGGAGTCTGCATTGGGACTATGTTGACTGACTCCAAGATCTGACCCTGTTTCAGTTCCCGATAGATCAGAGTAGCTGAAACTGGAATCCTTTCTAGCATGGAATTGGAATGGCTGTACAACCCTACCACGATGTCATCTTGGCTTCCTGGGAATGGCCCTAATGTTGGTCAATAGGAAGGAGAAATTGCAGGCTGGGAAGTTGGGGCACATTCTTTTGATGTGGTGAACCAACTAGATGATTGCCTGGGACAACCTTGGAACAGAGACCATGAGTCTCTGGAGCCTGTTCCTTTACTGGCAGTGGTTGAAAAAGGTCAGGATATCAGTAGTTGGCTGCTTCTTGACATTGTGAGCAAACTTCTAGAAGAAAGAAGTGTGGCCAGTTTGTAAGCAAAGATGAAAGGTAATTGAACTGTTTCAATTCAGTTGAAAGTTTGTTTCAATTCAGTTGGAAGTTTCTGCCATCTCCACCCATGGTCTGCGGCCTAAATCAACTGAGGGTCTGATCATGTGAGGCCTTTCAGGACTGCCACAGCCAATTCCTTCTGATTCTAAAGAGGAGGAGATAAGATTAAGCCCAAGCTCTTTGCAGGAGCCTCTTGTTACATTGCTCCTGGAGAGGTCATGTGTGGAATGGTCCAGATATATTAGTACTGAGCCTTGGAAAATTATAATCATAGCTACTACATGCCAGTGATGGGCAGAAGTGCTTTACAAACCTACTTTATCTCATTTATTTTCCATGATTACCTCTGAGGTAAGTATTCTTATCCCTGTTTTACAAAGAGACACAAGTCAGAGAGAATCAATTACCTGTCCCGAGTCATGCCGTATTAAATGATGGAGCTGGGATTTGAACCCAAGTGGGACCAACTTCAAAGTCTGGGCTTTTCTTCCCCTCCTGGAATTGAAGCATCCGTCCCAGAGCAAGGCAGTGATGTCACGGGGTCATGATGCCATGTGAAGCCATGGCCTGAGAGTCTGTCCTGACACCCTTTCTGTCAGGACTCTATGGCAGGCACTGGGCTGTGTCAGAATGTGGAGCTGCTCCCAGCGCCGCCTGCTGAGGTACTGAGGCCCCTTGCTGTGCTCAGAGCTGCTGAGGCGTATACACATTGTGGTTCCTTGCAAGCGCCAAGCCCCTCATGCTGAGCACAGCAAGGCTCTGATGCTGGGATTTGCCAGGAGGGCTAAAGAGTATTTTCTTCCTCAAAAAAAAAAAAAAAAAAAAAAAAAAAATCATTTTTAATGACACCTAGGAGAAAAACATTCCATTTTTATTTATAATTAAGGTATTTATTTTCCATTTCGATGAACATAGTGGAAGAGAAATTACACTGGAAGGTACTGGCTGGGTTGGGACAAGTGAAAGGCAACAAGCGAAAGAAATCAGCCTGGGATGTCTGGGTGGCTCAGTTGGTCAAACATCCGATTCTTGATTTTGGCTCAGGTCATTATCTCAGGATCTTGAGATCAAGCCCCTATTGGGCTCCTCGCTCAGCTCAGTGCAGAGTCTGCTTGAGATCCTCTCCCTCTGCCCCTCCCCTGCCTCAAATAAATAAATAAAATAAATCTTTAAAACAAATTAGCCTTAGGGGCCCCTGGGTGGCTCAGTGGGTTAAGCCTCTGCCTTCGGCTCAGGTCATGATCCCAAGGTCCTGGCATCGATCCCTGCATTGGGCTCTCTGCTCAGCAGGGAGCCTGCTTCCCTCTCTCTCTCTGCCTGCCTCTCTGCCTACTTGTGATCTCTGTCTGTCAAATAAATAAAATCTTAAAAAAACCAACAACAACAAATTAACCTTATTTCCACACTATCAGGTCATAAAGGTAAATGTAAATAATAGTCCCTGGGACAAATCCTCCTCTGTTTGCATCTAACATTAATAAATGTTATTTAATTATTAATCAAAATAAACAATTAATTATTTATAATGAAAAAAATAAAATAATAAAAATAATAAAAAAGAAATACATGTTCATTCAACTGTATGTCAAATTCCATTTAAGTAGGTTTCATGGATTACCTTATTTAATCTTTACAACAACACAAAACTGATACTATGTCTACCCATTTTATAGATGCAGGAGCTGAAACACGGAGGAGTTAAGTCTGGGCCCAAAGTAGTGCAACTAGTAGCTAGTCAAGTCCGAATAGGGATCCAGGCAGGACGGCTCTGGGACTTCCACCCAGCCATTATGCTATAAGCTCTTTATGCCATTGTCACTATGACAGAATCCTTCAACTCTCAGTTGTCAGTAGGCAATAATTGTGCATTTGTTACTGTCAAGTCTTTTTATGCAATAGTTCGTTTAACCTCGTGACAACATAAGAAGATAGCTAGTCTTACAACCTCCCACTTCAGAGAAGAGGAACAAGTCCAGAGAAATTGAGTGCTGGGCGCTGGAGCTGGGCTTACAATCTGCATATTTGGGACTTCTAGTCTGTTTTTACAGCAGAGTCAGCCTCGGCCCTTCTACACAGAGATCTCTACCTGAAAAATATTTGAGGTTGCTAGTGATCACTGAAATAATGCCCCTTTTAAATATGTGCGTTGGTTCACATAGGAAGAACTCTTTTAGTTTGCTGAAGAAATTTGCTGCCTCAGAATATTTACATTTATAAGTCGACTTCTCTAGGAACAATAAAATAACCTCTTGATGTGGGTAATTAACAGAACCATAAAATATTCTCACAAATATTATCTGCAGAAGCAAGGTGAAATGAAGAGCTGTCATTTTAGCCAACCCCACTGGAAACTCATTTCAAAACATTTAACCAAAGGGAGATAAGGGAGAGATGCGTGGCTGTTGGTTGCAGGATCATTTAACTAACAGCGGTGTGCTTCAAAATTAAACCTTCCATTTTGAAGGGCTGAATGTGTGTGTGTGTGCGTGCGTGCATGTGCACACACATGTACGTGTCTGAACAACTTTCTGTTTATATGAGCAAGTTGCGCTGATTACCTGGAAGTAGGTTTTTCAGTTCTTTTAAAGAAGGCAGCCTGTCCTCCCTGGTCCTGTGAACACTGCCCATTCGGGATGTCTGTGCTATAAAGAATATTTATAATTTTGTGATCTTGGGCATATCTCAACCTTGCTAGGCCTTGGTTTCTTAGTATGTGGAATGTGGTCCTACAAACTTGTGAGGGAGATAGATGAGTAAACGGATAAACTATGCCCATGTGCTTTTAGATGTGTGCCTAGAACAGCCCCCAGAAGGGCTAAAATGAAACAGATAATATGATATGTTGGTGAGGATGTGCAACAAAGGAAACCCTCATACACTTCTGGTGGATATGGAGATTGGTGCAGCCACCTTGGTGCAGACTAAGCCACCTTAGTCTGCTAAAGAGAAAAGAATACATGATTGATGACCCAGTACCTCCATCTCCAGGCATGTACCAACAGAAATGTGCCCGTGCATTTAACCAAAAGACTTGCCCAAGAATGTTCATAGCAGCATAGAGCCCCCAAATGTAAACAAGACTGTGGATGATAAATTGGAAAAAATATCATGGTATGTTCACTTAATGGAATACTTTGTGGGAATGTGAAAAAATGAACTCCAACATGGATAAATATTACAAAAATAATACTGAACCAAAGAAGCCAGGCATAAAAGAATATGTATTATAGGAGTCCATTTATAGAAAATTCCAAAATAGGCAGAAGGGGGGCACCTGGCTGGCTCAGTTTGCAAAGCATGTGACTCTTGATCTTGAGATTGTACGCTTGAGCCCTATGTTGGATGTGGAGCCTACTTTAAATAAATAAAATTTAAAAAAAAGCTAAAAGTAATCTCTTTGTTAGAAATCAGGGTAATAGTGACCGTCAGAGACCTTGGTGCTAGGCGGGGGGATTGTTCTCAGAAGGGGAATGAAAGAACTTCTGGGATTCTAATAGAGTTTTATTTCTTGACTTGGGTGTTGGCTACACAGGTGTGTTCATTTTGTGAAAATTTGTTGAGACCTACCCCTATGCTTTGTGCTAATTGTATGGCATACTTTGATATATGTACGTAAAAAGAAGCATTCATAGAATACTAAATGATTACCAGAAAGGGACACTTAATCCAGAACTGAGATAACCAAGGAAGGCTTCCTGTAGGAGATAGTTCTTGATCATTATCCTCTTACCTTTATCATTTACCTTTTATCCTTTACTATAAATACATTGGGATCTGTTTAGCTGTGAAACCATTTCCGTTGATCTGGCTTTCCATTTTTATTTTTTTGCATCATAGACTTAAAATTAGGAATGTTAGGTTGAACATGTATCTATCTATCATCCTTCATTTAAAAATTTTCCTTAGCTGGTTTCATCTGTTTATTCCTTCACATAAACTTAGGAACAATGTTCTCTAGATATATAAACCACCCCCCACCCCCAATTTTGATTGGGAATTACATAAATCATAGAAATGAAATTAATTGGTTAAGAAATAGATACCTTGATGATATTTAGTTTTATCAGCCAGAGACAAGGTTGGCATCTGCACTGTTCACCCCATTTAAATTACATTTTCTTCTCTACCAGCTGTTTTTGATAAATGCTACTTGATCGGCAAGGCCTATCTCAGGTTGACCAGTTGCCTCTGACCATTGCAAAGGCACAATATCATGGCAAGAAAGAAATGATTAATTTTTTTTAATAATCAGGAGAGAAGGAAAAAATCAAGATGGGGGCATCTTGAGTTGAGGAGAAAATTCTCCTTGTGAGAAGAACTGCTGGCCTACATATAAATCAGTCACCAAAAGGATGGTGGGGTGCATTGTCTTTCTGCAAATTTCTAGGATAAAATGTACAAGAGAGACAGAGAGTTCAGAATGGGGACAGAGCTGACTCCCTCATTGAGTCTCCATCCATCTGTCTGCCTGTTTTTCTAGCTCTGATTTATTCAGTGATTTTTTTTTTTTTTTTGCTCTAAGAGCTGAAGATATGAGGTGGTGCAAGAGGGCTGAGTTCTACCGTATCTCAGTACCATCGCCTCCCTGCCCACCAGGATGCTCCTCAGTGAACTTCATCTATGAGATTAGATGGATTTTTAATGGGTATATCTACTCTGGATCACAGCAGAGACACAAATGGTTACAAGGTGAATAGAGGGATTCTTGAGTCTATAGCTGGTTCCATTAAAAAAATCACAACCCTTTCCATGTTAAAGCACAGTACGACAGACAAAGACATTCCTTAGTCATTGTCTCATGTCACAGCCCTCAACACCCTAATTCCTGGCCAACAACTCTTTGAGGTAGAGAAAGAGAGTCGGGGCAAGGCTTGCTGCACCATTTTGGAAACAAGGAAGCAAATTCAGAGGTTGAACACTTGTCTGGGTTCCATGGGTAGTGAATGGCAGAGCAGGGGTCTGAACTCAGGTCTGTCCGAGTCTAAATCCTATGCTTTTCCTCTATAGTCTATGGTACATCTGTTCAAGTCTTTTGATTCAAGACTCCAAACGAGGTTCTGCTATGGAGAGCAACATGACTTGAAAGTGATCATTCTTGTTTGTTTTAGTACCAAAGGCAGCATTAAAAACTGTTTGATATATAGTCGTTTTAGTTCATAGCCTGAAATTAAAACTGTAAAGTAATTTCCTCTCTCAGTTTTAGAGGCAGCTTCTTGCTGTGACTATTATTAGTGGGCTTTCAATATTATCATTGAAGTAGGGAATCTTGCAAATCAAGCAGTGACTCATTGTAAATGAGCAAGAGACTAAATAATGCTCTGATGCATCATCGTTGTCAGAAGACTCAGGAAGTCTAGACTTTTAAAATGGGTTGTTTTCCCCATAGACTGAGCTCATCTTCCCTGGGTGGTACAGCTCATGTCTGGAACAAGGAAGTCTATACCCTGGGGAGGGGAAGAGGCTGGCTTGCTCTGTGTCATACCTTATTACCTTATCTTTAAGAGCAGGGCTCAGGAAACTACAGTCCCCAGGCCAAATATGGCCCACTCTGTTTTTATAAATTAAGATTTATGGGAACACAGCCACCCTCGTGTATTTACTATCGTCTATGGTTGCTTTCTTGCTACCGTGGCAGAGCTGATAGTTGCTGGAGGGCCAATATGGCTGGTAAGACTGAAAATATTGATTATCTGACCCTTTACAGCAAAGTTTGCCAAGCAACTGCTCAAGACTCTTTGGCAGATGCAGTCATTAAAATGCCTATTTTGAAAAAGGATTGGTCAGATATATATCAATTTTTGAGAAGAATTGAAACATAAGCAAATGATCATAAAAGGGTACAGTATAGAACTCATCAGGCAGATTAAAACCTTGGTACAGAGTTGGGTTTTGACTTTTCCAGGTTAGTTTTATTTCTTTGCAGGTAGTTTTTTTGTTTTTTGTTTTTTTTTGTTGTTGTTGTTCTTGCCAGGGTTCTCTCTAAGGGTCCACTGAAGCTTCAAGCTGCTCAATGTGATTCCTCTCAGTATGTTTGGGAACAATCTATCCTGCACTCTGAAAGGGTTGTTAGTAGTTTACCTTAATTACCTGAGTCATCTGCCAAAAAAGAAAATGAATATTTGCTGGTTTCAGCTTTTAAGCATATGGAAGTTTCCAGAGTCAATAAACTGTTCCCCCTTCATTTTGTTATAGAGCTGAAGTGAGGGACTGAATGAGACTGGACTTTTGTAATTGATTTATAAAGTTAGTCTCAGGATGAACCGAGTATCCTTTCAAATGGGAAGCTGGCCTGCGGAGGTGGACGGTGCCCATCTAATAGCAGCCATATGGGCTTCTCGAAATAGGCAGCAACCATATCATGTTTATTTTTTCTGCTTTGTAGAAATGTGCTCATCGTCCAAAAAGCCTCTGGCTGACTGAATCCAAACATTTATTTCAGTAAGAAAGAACTGATGGCTGAATACAGGAAAGAAAATAATGGTCTGAAGGCCCATACAGGGTCATGGGAATTTAAATTTGAGCTCTGGCACGAATACCCCCACGTGTAGGCCCCGGCAGGAGATTCTCTCTCTTTACTTGAAGGCTAATTTAGCTGTCAGTGTTTCCTTCTTACCCTTCTTTGTCCTTTCTCTAGTCGACTTTTTAATTTCTTGCTATGAGTAAATCATCTGATTTAAAGAAAAAAAAAAACCAACCCACAATTCATCTTTGTAGGGTTTAACTGTTTTGCTTTGCTTATATCTCATGGATACTTAGTTGCTCTGATTGCTGAGGGGGAAGAACAGCCGCTACGTTGGCAGTTGGGGAGCAAGGGAAGAGGCAGAGAAGCAGCCAGAAAACCAAATTCTGCAAACATTAGCAATTTATAAAATACCCACAGAGTGTGAGTACATAACAAATACAAACAGACCGAGGAGCAAATTGCTGAGCAGCCGATCAGGTATGCCAGCGAAGGGCTCCACGCTCTCCCTAGCCTCGCAGATCACGGCGAAGGGAGCCTGCAACTTCTGCGCAGCAAAGGCGGGGAGGAAATGCAGAAGGCAATATTCGGAATTTGTGGAGACTGAGTACATGGAGGCTTCGGAACATGCCCCTTTTCAGACCAGGTCTGATGAATCATTGCCCGGAGCAATGGTGGGATCTGCCCCTTTGGGAGCCCCGAGGTGTGAATAGGATCTGGCACAGTGTCACCACTCTGGGGAATGATAGCTCACGATCTCAGGTACCACGGCGGCCCTTGATGTCCCAAATTACTCTTTCACCTCTGCATTCCCTGTATGTCCAACCTTGTGCTCAGCGTGTATTTGATGTTTCAACCATGTGTGTTGAATGAATGACCATATACTTTAGGAGGAAGTGACAGAGAGTTAGCACTGTGGTTAGGGGACCAACCGGGGGTAGGTACACATTCTGGTTGTGGAACTTACCAGCTGTGTGACCTTAAGCAAGTTAATTCTGTTCCCTGATCTCTGGTTTTTCCATGTGTATAATGATACGGATGTCACAGTGCTATGAGGATTAAACATATGAGTGTGCCTGTGTAGTGTAGTGTCTCAGGCCTAAAAAGCATCTAAAAATGGTAGATGTTGTTAGGTAGGCTATTTGCAGTCTAACAGAGCAACTTAAAAGTGACTAGTACTGTTCCTGGAGTATAAGGAAATGTGATAAAAGGAGAGGGCTATGGGTAGAAAGAGAGTTGAATGTGCAGCTCAACTGGGTCAGGGCAGATTGGGACCAAGACAGTGAATCCTAAGGTGAATTTGGAGGACTACTGTGTGTCATCGGGATAATACGGAGCTTAAATAAACCATATAGAATCAAGGAGGGTGACTTGGGGTCCTCTAAGCTAACTGAACCTTGGTTTCTTCACTTAAAAATGGGGGGAGTTAGCTAACATCTCATGGTTCTAGGATAAACTTGAATTGAGACAGATTTTAAAGGGTATGTTAATAAGTCCAACAGATCAGTGACAGGACCAGAATTGGAATCCTATCTTCTCACTCTCCTGAACTAGCCCCAGATAAAGGGCATTTAATTCCTCATGCATTCTTCATATAATTAGCTAAAAAGTGTTTGAGAGAAGATAAGGGATGCCCTAGGAATCCTTTTCTCTTCCTCAACTTGCTGCTTTCCATGATATGGGTTGCTATTAGACTGATGGAAAAAATATTGCCTCTGCCTCCATGGTCCTTAGGCTCAGAAATTCACTAGAATTTAATCCTGAGAAAGACAATACCCCATGCTTTGTATACTATCACACACAAAAAGTAATATAATCATTAAAAAATAATCATCCTGAATTTTTGATGGCACTCTGCTTGTTTGCAATTTTATTATTCATAGGTGTTAGCTTTGCAATTATAAAACATGTTGTTGGTATTTTCGAGCGGATTCTGACATCAAATTTGGTTTGCCAATAGATGGGATGAACATGTCAAGGAAAACAGCAGACGATGACAATAGATAAAATCCCATTTGGTTTCTACGGCTAATAATCTTGTTCAGAGCACAAGATATTTGAACACCATAATATGATTTCCACATTAAAAACACGTTCCAGTCAATTCAAAAATTAAGTAAATAGAGCAGAGGCATACAGTTCTACTAACCCACCAATGTCATAAATTTAATGATTTTAATAGCTCAAGGAGAATAGGGATTGGTGTAAGACCTCACATCCTAATGTATTACTGCTTTTAACAATGATCATTTGTCATTTATCTGACACCAAAGGTGTGAACTGCACATTATAGGAGTCAAAGGTTTTGCATAAAACAAAACAAAGCCTCTTTCTCCAAGGGTTACACTTTGAAAGTGTGCAAGTGACTCATGAGAATTTGTCAAAAAACTGAGAAGCCTGGGGCTAATATATCTGAAGTTGGTGTTGGAAAGGATACATTTCTCATAAAGGGAAACCAGGAATGTTTCTGTAAAACCACTAAGCTATTCTAAAGTGAAATAGGCTATAGAAAAATCTAGAATATTCTTTGGCTACTACTCATGGTACAAAACGGTCTTGGGCATCTATTGTTCCTGCACATTTTCTTCCAGGATCTTATAGAGGTTTGAAAGAATAATGGAAATGCACACATTTTAATCTCTGATTTATCCGTGGAAGAATTAGGCTTTCAGGCTTATTAGTAAGTTAGTAAAGGTTTTGTGATAAGTCTTATATTCCAGATTGTATGTTTAAAAAATATTACTTATTCCATATGCAATGAAACTTGTTCAGGAATAGTTCATGCTGCTTACACTGTCACTCCTCCAGAGATCAGAGTTTTTAGAGCAATTGTCAGTTGGGTCTGATCACTATTAGCAACAGCAGTAGAAGCAGTATCCCTGGATTTGTGGTACTCCTCTCTTATTTAGAGTGGTTCTTTTAACATGGAACTCTAAAAGATCACCAATGATGATTTGAGAAGAGCTGAATCTATTAGAAAAAAAAAAAGGTGCAGTCTACATAGCAAGAACATTAAGCTGCAAACAAATCACACTGATAAACATAGTGCCATGGTCTAGAGCCATTTATATTTCCTGCGAATCTCTCTTAAAACTAAGGTATTAATTAAATATGTAAGGGTGGAATCCTGGTCCTGTTTGGGTCCTTTTCTTCTTTTGGCATCTTGAATCTGTGTCATGAGATTTGGTACCCCCATTCTGGCCTGTGTTACAGATATCCAAGCCAATGTAGGAAGAAGACTTGTCAGTCTTTCCATCTGCAAATTTTTAATGATTAGACTGAAAGCATGGGATCTTCATCAATTCCCTTTCTTTTTTATTTTTTTTTAAAGATTTTATTTATATATTTGACAGACAGAGATCACAAGTAGGCAGAGAGGCAGGCAGAGAGAGAGAGAGAGAGGAGGAAGCAGGCTCCCTGCCGAGCAGAGAGCCTGATGCAGGGCTTGATCCCAGGACCCTGGGATCATGACCTTCGGCTTTAACCCACTGAGCCACCCAGGTGCCCCCATCAATTCCCTTTCTATAATACTGGTTATATTCTCATTCTTACTGGCTATTGTATTACTATGTATAATATTGGGACTTTAGTAAGTTCTAATTTTGCAAAGATGCCTGGGTTCTGTGGCTGTTGGATGATGAGATAGGACAATGTCCATTCTGAGAATTATCTCCTACTGACTTGTCCATTATGCTGAAGTCGGTGGCTGTATGTATATTTGTTTTTTAATTATTCCAGAAAAGTGGCATGATAGCAGAAAGTGCATCAATCAGAAGAGTTCTGAGCCTTTATCTGTCACTCACTACAATAGAAAAGGTTCTTCAGTTCTCTCCTCTTTAAAATGGGGTGACTAACATTCCATAAGATTTCATGGGTTTAAATAAGACAATGAATGTTAAAATATCTTGTTTGGAAATTAGTATCCAGTAGACATTCCATAATTGATTTCACTTCATGTCCACTTATGTTTGGCCTGCACATGGATACTGAAATGTAAAGGGATGTGGAGATGCAAGGGGGGTGGGAGTTAAGGTGGTAGGAAAAGTAAAAATGAAACAAGATGGGATTGGGAGGGAGACAAACCAAAAGAGACTCTTAATGTCATAAAACAAACTGAGGGGGGTTGGGGGGAGAGGGGTTGGGAGAGGGTGGTGGGGTTACATTATATGTTTAAATAAAGCTTAAATTAAAAAAAAAAGACATTAAAAAAAAGGGATGTTCTGAGAAGTAAAGTTTTAGGGTTCCCCCTTCTCTGCACAGTGCAAAATAAATCTATATTTGTCAGAAAGATTCCAGCCTCATCTAAAAGGGAGATATATAGGGAGAAAGCTTTTGATAAAATGAACAATGGAGAAATAATTGTGTGTTTTTTAAGGACATTTATTTATTTGAGAGAGAACGAGGGAGAGAGAGAGCACAAAAATGGGAGGGACAGAGGGAGGGGGGGAATCTTGAGAACACTCCCTTGCTGAGTGTGGAGCCCAACTCAGGGCTCAATCTCATGACCTTGAGATCATGATCTGAGTGGAAATCAAGAGTTGGATGCTTAACTGTGCCACCCAGATGCCCCAAGAAGTGATTATGTTTTATATCAATTGTATCTTGATAAAACTGGGAAAAAAGGAAATAATTATAAGTATGAAAAAATGGAGGCTTTTATTACTAAACAAAAAGTCAGATTGTGATACATACTTGTGGCTAAATTGAGTATGTTTGTGGTGGTCTAATTCACACCACGGACTACTCTGAGAATCATTGGTATAGGGCCAGAATATTAGAGACCTTCTTTCTCCGCTGCCTCCCAGGGAAAAGTTTCTGGTTCACTTTGAAAAGTACACATGCAAATATCTCATCTCAGACTTTGAGTTGTTAGGGACTGTGATTTTCCTGCACCTGGTCTTTGAACTTAGACATACTGTCCACGTTTTTCTTCCTTTTTTGCCTTTTGCTTCCTGTGTGAGCCCTTTGTGCATTTGAAGTAAAAAATAGGGTGGAAAAAAAAAAAAACAACAAAGAGAGGGAGAGTTAAAGTAATAAAGAAAATAGTGCCCATTCAGTTATGTTAAAGATTATTATTAGCCTAAAACATCATAAGCTCCTGATAGCAAAGAGAATTTTTGCAGCTCTCTGGTTTTTCTTTTCTTTTCTTTTTTTTTTAATGAAAAATTTAAGAGTATTTGGTATGGAGATAAAGGCACAGTTTGAAACCTAAGTGTCATTGGTTGAAGCTTCCATAGCTACCTCAGCAAAATGCAGATGATACATGGGCCGCTTTTCTTCAAAAAAAAAAAACAAACAAAAAAACACAATAGTTGAGAATACTTCCATGTTTATGTGAATAAATTCTACATAAATTTACACCTCTTGAATTCTATACACATAATACCTGGGAGACAGACTTTAGACTTTGTGTCTAAAATCAAAGCAGCAGTTAGAAAATGAAGAAAAAATCCTGGCATTTCTTTTTCAGTGATCTTGACACACTGGATTATGAGTGGACATGAAAATATCAACCCAGCCATAGACAACTACTGTCTGCTGCTGAGAAATAACCTGGCGGAAGTTTCATTAGTGACACAGGAGAGTGACATGTCGATTTCTCCATTGGCTTTTGGGGTCATGAAAACTGACACGTGAACCATTAGGCTTCCTAAACAAGAAGCGGAAAGGAACATCTGCATATGCCCCATGCACATCCCAACCCCACCTTTGTCAGTCCAACATGATGCTGTTGCTCTTAATTCACCTAAGATTGTGAGTGAATTGTAGGCAGAGGGATTATGACCAAGAATTTCAGAGCCAGAGGAGCTGACTAGAGTTTTGTTTTGTTTTTTTGAAGGTTTTATTTATTCATTTGTTGTGGGAGACAAAGAGAAAGGCAGAGAGAAAAATCCCAAGCAGACTCCATGTGGAGTGTAGAGCCCGATGCAGGGCTCAATCTCACAACCCTGAGATCATGACCGGACTTGAAATCAAGACTGAGCCACCCAGGGACCTGGGCTGACTTGATTCGAATTCAGTTCTGCCACCTCTAGCTTTGGCAGTTATTTGACCTAATTTAGGCCTCACTTGCCTTATCTTGCCTGAAGTAGGCTTAAAAAGCCCCACAAACTATTGCATAGGACTGTTGTGATGGTTAAATAAATCAAAATGTATAATGTATTTAGGAGCATGCCTGGCACATCGTAAGTGCTATGTGAGTAATAGCTTTGTTATTAGCGGGAGATTGTGATACAAGTTTTGTGCTCAAAAGCTCCAGATAGGAGAGGAACCAGTTAGAAAACTTTTGGTTACAATGAACAAAAACCATAACTGGCCGAAACAATAAAGGGTATTTGTTCATGAATTTGAAAAGTTGAGAAGGAGAGCAGGTTTGGGGTAAGACTTGATCCAGTATGTTGGTGACATCTTCAAGGAATCAGACTAATTTCCCCTATGTCTTTGCTTCCTTTCCCATCTGTGGTGATGTCAGCTTCATCTGAAGACGGGCTTGCCTTTAGATCCTTTACTCAGCTCCACCAAGACCAAGGCATCCTTCCAAGTGAGCCTCTGTTTATAGAGTAACTGGGGGCATGGGGTATGCTGCTGGGAACATGTCTGTTTACTTGCCTCCTGCCAACTCTGGCATTTGTTCTTCGAATATTCTTTGAATATTTATCCTTTCAATGTTAACTAAAAGAACACATGATAAAGCTAGGAAACTGGGTGGGAAAAACTGCCAGCAGAGCTCTCAGTGATGACTCTGGGCGAGGTCAGAGAAGCAGCAGTAAGACCCAGGGTGCAATCCCAGCTTGTTCACGAAGCAGTGTGATACCTGACAAGTTGCTAACTCTCCCTGAGCCCCTTTCCTTGTTTATAAAATGGGAACTTAAGAATAGTATCTCCTGGGGCACCTGGGTGGCTCAGTGGGTTAAAGCCTCTGCCTTCGGCTCAGGTCATGATCCTGGGGTCCTGGGATCGAGCCCTGCTTCGGGCTCTCTGCTCGGCAGGGAGCCTGCTTCCCTCCCTCTCTGCCTGCCTCTCTGCCTACTTGTGATCTCTGTCTGTCAAATGAATAAATAAAATCTTTTTTTTTTAAATATTTTATTTATTCATTTGACAGGGAGAGAGATAACAAGTAGGCAGAGAGGCAGGCAGAGACAGAGAGGGGGGAAGCAGGCTCCCCGCTGAGCAGAGAGCCCAATGTGGGGCTCGATCCCAGGACCTTGGGATCATGACCTGAGCCGAAGGCAGAGGCCTTAAACCACTGAGCCACCCAGGTGCCCCTAAATAAAATCTTAAAAAAAAAATAGTATCTCCTTAACTGGATCATTATGAAGATTAGATGAGACAATCTACTAATACCTTGTCGCACAGAGTAAATGCTTAGTAAATGTTAAGTATTATCATTACTATTGTTGTTATTGTTCTTATACTGGCAGCAAATAGACTAGAGGAAGATATCCTGACCCTCTTAAGATGGTAAGTAAAGCAGGAGATATTGGGTACAGGGTTCGGACTCAAGAGATTTTTAGTTTCCATACTTTTCTCTATCAAAAACAGTGGAGGAAACATTGTTTCCTATCAAACAACCTCTTCTTTCCATATTTGGTCTTGGGTAGGAATTATTTAGGAATCTGTGTCAAGGAAATCATCAGGTTTACATAGAGATTTAGCAACAGAGATATTCCTTGTGGTATTTTGTTTGGGAAGTTGCAAAAAAGTTGAAACTCACTTAAAAACCCAACAGTCCAGGACTGATTAAATCAGACGTATCAGTTAGCATACTTTTGGCTACAAACAGGACAATCCTCGCCTGGTGTGTCTGTAAATAAGGTATACAATTGAGGACAATTATTATCTAAATAACAAGTGCAAAGGTAGTATTGGCTCCTGCTGTGGTATTTCAGGGTCTAGCTGTTTCTCCCGATTCTTCTTGTTTGGACCTTGCTGTGTTGACTTCATTCTCAGGCACCATTTCCAGGCTCTCATCTAGAGAGAACACCCTCCAGGGAAAGAAGAACCACCTTTTTATCCTTTGGAAGTGACTGGCCAGCTGATCCTTTCTCTCCCAGCATAATATACTAAGTGAAAATAAGTAGATTATGAAGCAATTGGGTAAGTTTCCCTGACATTTTTTTAGAAGAAACACTAGCTGATTCCTGTTTTCTTTTCCAGTTGATTTAGAATTAGCTGATTCATTTTCAGAAAATATCCTAGAGGTTTCAGTTCAATTATTTTGAATTTATGGATTCATCTGGGGACAAATGGCCTTAAGTATTATTTTAATTTAGAAAATTCCAAAGTGGTAGCATTGTTTGTATTACTGAAAAACAGGAAGGAATTCTCCATTTGTCTGTAGGAAAATGGATGAATAAAACATAGCATAGTCATATACTAGAATATCATATAGCAGTTAAAAGTGAGGAACTGGCAGCCTAGGGTAGTGTTCAAAGGTATGATACCATTGATGTGAATCACAAGAACCACACAATACAAAATTCTCTGTGGTTCACAGACACATGCATATGTATGTAAAAACCATAAAAAGGCATTGGAAGGATGCATCAAATTCATGATAATGGTTGCCTCAAGGGAGCATTGAGAGTAAATGAGGAAAAGGAGACTTCAATTATATCTATAATGTCTGATTTCTTTTATTTAAAAAGTATCCAAAACATGGTAGCCTCTGGGGGGCAGAGATCTGGATGTATGGGCAACAGTGGATGGGGGAAGAATCATGCTATATCCCCTTCTTTACCTTTGATATTTGGAACCATGCACATGTTTCACTGACTCAGCAGAAAAGTAAAATCATTTAAAAAAAACAACTCTAAAACCCATGACAACGTGATAACAGTGGTCTAGTCTCAGTGGTACTTTTATTCCTCACATTTTTCATATTGAGATATTTTCTCTAAAAAGGGAAAAAAATAGTAACTTACAGCTAGGTGGTGGCAGCTGAGTGGAAGGTGGAGGTGTGGAGGGTTGGAAAAGGCTGTTGTATGCACTGTTCCTCCAGTGTGGTTTAGGTTCTCTCGTCCTCTCTGTGTGAACTTTGCCCCTGCAATGAACTTGTTCCCGGTGTCCCCAGGTCCAGAAGCGTGTGCAAGAGTTTTGGAACTTGGAAGGATGGGCATGACTTAGAAGAGTGCTTTGCACTCTTCTGCTCCCTGGAGTGAATGCTTTGGACTCCAGTCTCATTGGTTTCCTTTCTGTACAGGACTGACATCTCATTCCTCCTAGACCACAAATTCCTGGACCATATTATTTAATAGGATGAAAATCACAGCTTTCTTGTACCTGACCTTCGCCCCCTCAAGCTCCCCACTCCTTCTCCTTCTAAGAAAAGACCAGAAACTCTACGTGGGTTCTCATGGGAATGATAGAAACCTAGAAGAATGACAGCTCCTCTTGGGTTTAGTGGGAGACATCGGTGCCAACAGCTTGTTCCTGAGGACAAGGAGGAGAGAGGCCACTGATGCACCAGCAGGCTGGTAGGGATGAGTAGGACGGATGAAAAAGAGAGGGAGAGGGAGAGGGAGAGAGAAAGAGAGAGAGAGAGACTTTTGGGGAGGTGGAGAGAGGCACTCCTGGGAGTTTTAATGAGTTCCTGTGAATACCCATTAATTTGAAGGCGATGAGTGAAGATTACAAACTCCTGGGCTTTGCTTTGTTAAACATGCTGCTGTTCTGAGGCTGTAATGTGGAGTTTTGTATATATTACCATTATAATGGGCTAACCCCACAGGGCACACAGTGATCGTGTGGCACTGATTGATTGATTGGGCTAATTTTTATTACAAATGTAATTCCAGAGTCGTTGAACTCTGAGGATACTTGTGCCAGGGTTTCTGGTGCACTTCTATATAGGACCATGCTGTGAATTACGGCCTCCATCACCTGTCTTCCTCCTCCTCCTCCTCCTCCTTTCTTTCTTCTTCTTCTTCTTAAGATTTTATTTTTTGAGAGAGAGAGAATGAAAGAGAGCATGAGAAGGGGGAGGGTCAGTCAGAGGGAGAAGCAGACTCTCTGCCAAGCAGGGAGCCTGATGCGGGACTCGATCCTGGTACTCCAAGATCATGACCTGAGCTGAAGGCAGTCCCTTAACCAACTGAGACACCCAGGCGTCCCCTGTCACCTGTCTTTTTGTATTCAGAGGGTGCAGTCTCTAGAACATGGTAGAAACAGGAAGTGGGAGGGGGGAAAGAACAGATGTAGCGGGAAGTCATATCCTTTGTGACCCAAGACAGCAGATGTATTACTACTCATGAGAAAAGATGAAAAGGAAGGAATGGAGGGTTACAGACCAAATGTGTTCCCCTTTTCCTGGCAAATTCATTTGTTGAAACCTAATCCCCACTGTGATGGTACTAGTGGGGCCTTTAGGAGGTAATTAGGTCATGAGTATGGAGCCCTCAAGAATGGAGCTGTGCTCTCATAAAGGAGATCCTAGAGAGCTCCCTTGCTCCCTCATCCATGTGAGGTCATAGAGAGAAGATGTCTATCTGTGAATCAGGAAGTTGTCTCCCACCAGACTCTTGAGTCTTCTGGCACCTTGACCTTGAACTTTCCAGCCTCTAGAACTGGGAGGAATAAACTGGGGGGTTGTTTAAGCTACCCAAACTATGGTATTTTGTTATAGCTGCGTAAGACACACTGGATCTCTCAGCTTTTTATTTTTTGTGTTTGCTCTTTTTACAGTACCAGGTGTTTTTTTTTTTTTTTTTTGACCACATTCTTCCCACCATGGTTCAGATGGTTGTTGTTGCCACATTTGAAAACCACTTGAAACAATAATTAATGTTTTGTCCAAGTACTTACAAAGTATGACAATACTATTTACATGCTAGGGACCCTGTGCCAGAAAAATTACTGAACAAATCCTATTCTTCTTTCCTTCCACAAAATCAGAGTTGCAAAGAGCAATACATTAATGATTTTCTTTGTCAGAGTATTTGAGCAATGGTATTCTGCTTCTTTAAAATTCTTATTAATGAATGTAGACATTGGATTTCAAAGTAAAAACCTCTTTGCAACATCATCTGTGTAGAACCTGGGTGTTTTCTGTGTTGAATTTACTTAAAAAACTAGCCTCTATAGTTTGATTTCAATCATGTAAAAATATACAGGAGGAAGGCTGCTAGGACAAATAGTAAAATGCTTTTCATTAATTTTCTCTGGGCATTGACATTCTGGGTGATTTTATTTTTCCATACTTCTTTCTGTTTTTTAGATTTTGCAATCTGTATTCATAACTTGAAAAATAAAAATAGCTATCGTTAACAATCATTCTATATAAGTTTCTTATATGTCATACGATTGCAAAGGTTTAAAAAATTGACGAGGCAAAGAGTCTGCACATTGAAAAACCAAAATATAAACAGTGCTTCTCATTGAGATATAAACCTTTTTTATTTTGCAATTACTCTATAATGAACAGGAACTACTTTCATAAGAGAAAAAATTATTTTAAGAATGAATTTATTAGGCTTGATCTAAAGAAATGCCAAAAAGGTCAGACTAGCTTAGCATTCTCTTTCTCACAGTGGCATTCTAGAATCTTTTTTGAAAGGGTATGTTTTCCCCTGGTATCAATCTCAGGAGGTTGAAGGACATACCCCAAACACCTCTAGCTTCCTTTTAGTAACTGATTTGAATGTATTATCCTCATAGTTTTAGAAATTCTTCTTGAGTCTCACTGTGACTCAATTTGAAGGATAAAATGAATTTGTGTCTAACTTTAATAGAAGTCTAATGGAAAGTATGGCTGAATTAATGTCTAATTCCTTGTTATTGGGGAGCTCTCATGGGGATACTGGTTTGTGTCTATTTACTCTGAGATAGAGCTAGTCTCCACTAGAAGGGGTAAAGGGTCAGTATTCTCAAGGGTCTGGAGGCTGCCCACCATCGGGAAGAATGAATGTGCAGACTGGAGCTGAGAAGGGAGACCAGTTCAATATTCAGAAAGTGTTGTAGTGTTAGCTTCATAGGAGAGACAGAAATCAGGCAGAGAGTTGTCAGATTATAGGATTTAAGCCAGGTAGACCTTGGTCCAAATTTGATTCTACTACATATTTAACTGTGGCCAGATCACTTAATCTCTTTGACCTGTGTTTCTCCATCTCTAGAATAGTTGTGACCCAGAAGCCAGCTTAGGTGATTGTGTTCTCTCACCCTAAAAGACGATTGGCTTCTGGGTGAAGTCCAGTGTCCTCTCTTTATTGGCTAGGGTTAGGATTGGCTGTGATTAATAGAGACTTAAAAATACTAGCTCAAAAAGAGCATTTCTCTTTCCTAGTAAAGTCCAAGGATGGGTCTAGGGATGACATGGTGGCTCTAACCCTGGGGGATTCAGGCTGCTTCCAGCTTTTCCTTCCACCTCCTCTAGGGTATGACTCCTGTTCTCATGGCCCCTGATAGAGTTCCAGCTGTTTCTCCTAACTCCGTGCAGCAAAAAGGGGGAAAAGTGGAATAAGAAAAGGGGGAAGGACATATGCTATCTATCTTTTATGGAAGTAGCTATTAACCAATGTAGTCCCCTCCATAAGAGCCCTCTGATGACAGCTGTTAAAAAGAACACTTTATGAGGTACTTGGGGCCCTCAGTCGTTAAGCATCTGCCTTTAGCTCAGGTCATGATCCCAGGGTCCTGGGATCAAGCCCCACATCAAGTTTCCTGCTCAGCAAGAATTAGAAAAAAAAAAAAAGAATACTTTATTCATTCTTCCACATTAGAATAGTAATAATAATATTCACCTTACAGTATGATTACACATATAATCCTTGGCACAAGAACATAGCAAATAATAAAGATTTTTATTAATAACTGAATATTAATTATACTATTATTAAATGTATATTAATATATTACTGAGAAATTACAACTCACTGTGAAATTCAAAACAGGCTGGGAATAAGCTCACCCTCTGGTGGACATGGTCTTATTGGGTGGGTGTTGGCTACATGTTTGGGGAGCAGGCAGTCTAGTCAAGATCAGAGCTGCAAGACCAGACTTGACCAATATGACTCTTAGTAATGCCTTTTCTCAATCCCATTCAGTCTTTTAAGTAACTCTAGGGTATCATTCATGTATAAATTTCCTTTACAGTCAATTAATAATAATTGCTCAATAAATCAGATTTACCAGGAGCTAAATCGGGCTGGGCACTGAGCTAAGCAGTTTCCATGTTGTCTGATTGAATTCAGTCTTAGGGGACAAATGCAGTTAGTTCCTTCATGCTGTGTGTATGGAACTGCATGGTAGAGAAATGAAGTCATGTTTTCAAGGTCATGCAGCTAGAAGGTCATAGAGAGTGAAACCAAATCTTCATCTCTCAACCACTCCACTTTGTGCCTCCCAAGGATCCTTGTCACTGTCCTCCATAGGGGTCATGTCTCTTTGCAGCTTCAAGGACATCACTCTGTATCTGTGTTCTCAAATGTGAACATGACTTACACCTGTAAGGCCCAGACTCTGTTCCACATCAGGTACATTGAACCTTGAGAGCAGGTTCTTGCCACAAATACCAGGTGCAGCCAGAGCTTTGACTTTGTCCGTTTGTGCTCTAGTTTCACTTTTCAGTGGCTTGAACACGATTGTGTTGCTGTTATTTACTCCACATACATTGTTTATGTCCAGTTTGTCAGTTAGCTCTAGTATATTCTATGTGTTTAACACAATTCCCTCTATTATCCCTCAGCACCCAATGTTCAAAGGAGACTTTGAGGGTGGGGTCATCTTCAATGAATTTATCACTAAAGGGGATTCTTCACAATGTCCTCTTTATTTTGAGTTCTGTTTTCCCCTCTTTCCCCTAACCCCACCAAATCATTAATTCTTTAACTGATGTCTTTTCTTTATTAAATATAAAACTAGCAGAAAAAAAAACTAAAACAACAAATTAAACCCCACAAAACCAAACCCAAACCCAAAAAAGTGAAAAGATGACTAGCAAATGAACATGTGATATACAACTCTGAATAAAACTAGAAAAAATATTCAGTCTTCCTTATAATCAAACACATCCTATTTTGAAAATATAAAGAAGTAACTTGTTTGCCTATTATATCAGCAAAAATAATAAATGATAATATCTAATACTTGTGACACTGTGGTGAAATTGGTATTCTTCACTCCAGTGAAAATGCTTAACCTTCTAGAAAACAGCATCTCACTATCACAAAAATACCTTAAAAATGTTCACAACTATTTATTAATAGTCCTTTTTTTCTTTTCTTCTTAAAATATTAACATATAATCTATTATTTTACCCAGGGGTACAGGTCTGTGGATCATCAGGCTTACACACTTCACAGCACTCACCATAGCACATACCCTCCCCAATGCCCATAGCCCAACCACCTTCTCCCTACCCCCCATGCCCCCAGCAACCCTCAGTTTGTTTCCTGAGATTAAGAGTCTTTCATGGTTTGTCTCCCTCCTGATCCCATCTTGTTTCATTTTTTCCCTCCCTACCCCTCATGACCCCTGCTCTGCCTCTCAAATTCCTCATATCAGTGAGATCATAGGATAATTGTCCATCTCTGATTGACTTATTTTGCTCAGCATAATATCCTTTGTTCCAGCCTTGTCGTTGCAAATGGCAAGATTTCATTTCTTTTGTTGGCTGTATAGAATTCCATTATATATATATATTTCCACACACACATACACACCATATCTTGTTTATTCATTCATCTATCAATAGACATCTAGGTGTTCTTTCCATAGTTTGGCTATTGTGGACATTGCTGCTATATAAACATTTGGGTGCACATGCCCCTTCAGATCACTACATTTGTATTTTTTTTTTTAAAGATTTTTTTTTTTTTAATTTATTTATTTGTCAGAGAGAGAGCAGGAGCGAGCACAGGCAGAGGCAGAGGGAGAAGCAGGCTCCCCGCTGAGCAAGGAGCCCGATGTGGGACTCGATCCCAGGACGCTGGAATCATGACCTGAGCCGAAGGCAGCTGCTTAACCAACTGAGCCACCCAGGCGTCCCTACATTTGTATTTTTAAGGTAAATACCCAGTAGTGCAACTGCTGGGTCGTAGGGGAGCTTTATTTTCAAATTTCTGAGGAACCTCCATGCTTTTTTCTAGAGTGGCTGCACCAGCTTGCATTGCCAAATGTAGGAGGGTTCCCCTTTCCCCGCATCCTCGCCAACATCTGTCATTTCCTGACTTGTTCATTTTAGCCATTCGGACTGGTGTGAAGTGGTATCTCACTGTGATTTTGATTTGTATTTCCCTGATGCTGAGTGATGTGGAGCACTTTTTCATGTGTCTGTTGGCCATCTGGATGTCTTCTTTGCAGAAATATCTGTTCATGTCCTCTGCCCATTTCTTGATTGGATTGTTTGTTCTTTGGGTGTTGACTTTGATAAGTTCTTTTTGATAAGTTCTTTACAGATTTTGGATACTAGCCCTTTATCTGATATGTCATTTGTGGATATCTTCTCCCATTCTTTCAGTTGTCTTTTGGTTTTGTTGACAGTTTTCCTTTGCTGTGCAAAAGCTTTTGATCTTGATTGAAAGTCCCAATAGTTCATTTTGCCCTTGCTTCCCTTGCCTTTGGCGATGTTCCTAGGAAGAAGTTGCTGTGGCTGAGGTTGAAGAGGTTGTTGCCTGTGTTCTCTTCAAGGATTTTGATGGATTCCTCTCTCACGTTGAGGTCCTTTATCCATTTTGAGTCTATTTCTGTGTGTGGTGTAAGGACATGGTCCAGTTTCATTTTTCCATGTGGCTGTCCAGTTTTCCCAACACCATTGGTTGAAGAGACTGTCTTTTTTTCCATTGGAGATTCTTTTCTGCTTTGTTGAAGATTAGTTGACCATAGAGTTGAGGGTCCATTTCTGGGCTCTCTATTCTGTTCCATGAATCTATGTGTCTGTTTTTGTGCCAGTACCATCCTGTCTTGATGATGACAGCTTTGTACTAGAGCTTGAAGTCTGGATTGTGATGCCACCCACTTTGGCTTTCTTTTTCAACATTCCTCTGGCTATTTGGGGTCTTTTCTGGTTCCATATAAATTTTAGGACTATTTGTTCCATTTCTTTGAAAAAAATGGATGGCATTTTGATAGGGATTGC
>RCUC01152515.1:0-43130 GCA_003697995.1 Taxidea taxus jeffersonii
TTTTAATTAGCCTTTTGGTGGTTACTGACCTCTTATAGATTATTTTTTTAAAACAGGACAAAGGTATATCTGTTCATTATTCACCACAAACTAAATCTTATTTTTGAAGTGCCCATAGTTGCTTTATGGAATCATGTTCTTATTTGTCTAATCTGCTATTTCAGCCTTGAATAATGGATAGAATGTTTTAACATCAATAGGAAAATGTTAGGAGGTAAATGCTGTCTTTTAATGTTGTAATTGTCTTTTATTTTATCTTTAAACTTTAGAAAAAGGTTCAAATGATCTATATCCTCATCTAATCATGAGTTCTAATTTTATTTGTATTTATATCAATAAGTATTTTAGTATGATTGATTAGAATTCCATTACAATAAAGCTTGTTTCTACTACAGTTTGAATAAATAAAATTTTGGGGGAAATATATTAATTTGAAAATAAGAAAAAGCTTAATATAATAGACTTAGCCTCGATGGTGAACATTGTTTATTCTAACATCAACCATATGTTAAGAGTGTCTACTATATTTGCTGCTTTTCATTTGCAGTGGGTTTGTGAGAGACAATAAAGAGGCAATGATGTCTAATGATCCTTTTACTTAAGTTTGACTTCTGATCCTGAACTTTCAAGACAGTCAATTCATTTAGAATAATTGTACCTTCCACTTCCACTTGTTTCCCTTTCTATAAAGTGTGGATAGCCTTCTTTCAAGGATATAATCAGGTATTAGGCTGAAACACAGAAAGCAGATAGAATACCACCTGGCCCACTGTACTGTCCCCTGGCTAATAATGTGCCCTCCATGCGTGTTTCCTTGCTTCTCCTCATTCCTGTCTTTAGACTGCTCTCCTATCCCCTCTACCTCCAGATCTTTCCAAGGCTGGCTCCTTTTCAACATTCTCAGGTAGCGAGGGAAGTAACCACCTAGACTAACCCCCATCCCTTATTAGTCCCAATATTACACATCACCCCATTTCATGGTTCTGATAGCCCTTAACAATAGACACAATTACCTTATTTTTCTGTTTACTTGTTTATTTTCTTTTTCTTCTTTATAGAATTAAAGCTCTTGGAGAGTTGGGATATTGTCTGTTTTTCTTTCCCCCAAATCCCCAGAGGCTAGATAGGGAGTGACACATAACAGACAACCAAATGAATGAATACATGGTGGTTGTCATCCCTTTCCTTCAGCTGAGTCCACTGGCCTCCTGAAAGAAAAGCAGAAGCATCTTTTTAGTGTGGCATTGGCCCACGCATAAACAAAAAGCTAGAAATTAATAAATGGATAACTGAAAACAAGACAAGGAAGTACATCTCCCTTTATTTGATTGTGTTGATGAGAAGTAAAAATATACTGTAGGTAGAAGATTCCTTTATTCATTTACTCAGTAAATCTGTTATGTGAGCACCTAGTTTGTGCTAAGGATTGGGCTAGTTAATTGAGGTTAAAATGCTTAAGAAGAGAGTTCGTATGTAAAAAGCCCCTAATCTAACTGGCACAGTAAATAATTTTGTTGCCTTTAAGCTAGCTATACCTTTATGCTATTAAAATGCTAAAATGCTAGATAAGCCCAGGCCAGGGGAGTTTGTGGAAGATAGCCTAAGGCAAAGAAATCTTTATAGCAGTAACATTTGAGCTGGACCTTGAAGACCCAGGGGAGATTTTCTGGGTAGAGGAAGAAGGAAGGGCATTCAGAGAATGCAACTAGCATGAGCAAAAGCCCAGAAGGGTCCTCCTCCTTCTGGGTGGCAGGGATAGGAGGTGGTGGGGAGGAATCAGCCAGTGGCCTCAAAGGTTAAATAAGTGTGGGGAGGGGGGAAATGACAAGACTGGAAAGGTAAATGGAAACCAAGAAGAGCCGTAAATACCTTGCCCTGGCCTTCGACTTTAAACTGCAGGCAACAGAAAGTATTGCTGGATCTGCATTTCAGAAAGGTCATCATGATGACTGTGCTGAAGAGGAAGGGCTTTCCAGAAGAGAGGAAAGAGACAGGAGGCAGTGAGAGGTTACAGTAGGAATCCTGTCTCCAAGTCCAGGCAGGAAGCCCTGAATCAGGGAAGTTAAGTAGTGACCTTCGAAGAAAAGAGATGGATTTGAGGGAAATTCTGTGAAGTAGCACTGCAAACCAAAGATGATTCTGGAAATGGCTAAATATATTGACGAAGAGTAGAACGACAAAAAGAATACAAAGAGACTCGACTTCAATTTTTGGAACATGAAGGGGAAGAACCTGTAAGGATCTAGGCTTGCAGACCTACTAAGAAGCTTAATATCTGAGTGAATGTTTGTTAAAGTTCAAATTACATCTGAGTGGTCAGACGGACAGAATAGTCTGTTGTGAACTTGTTTCATTGGAGACATAAAGGAGGAAAGAGGTAGGAAGCAGCATCAAAATGCCCTGTTGATATCTGTTCCTGTAACTTTTTTTTTTTTTTTTTTAATCAAGCATCACACCCAGACATTGAGTGACCAATTAGGTTGTTACTTAAGAGGCTTACTTTTCCCCTAGGGAAGCAGGAGTCTGAGTCTGCCGTTGCCCTTCAGCACAGTGATGATAACAACAAGGTTGATACTCAAATAAGAATCATTTACTAGTTGCTGACTATAATCAGGAACTAGGATGAGCTCTTTCCATGAATTAACCCATTGAATCCTCATTTTATGAAGTAGGTACTATAACTGTCCTCCTCATTTTACTGAAGGGGAAACAAAGGCACAAAGAGGAATTGACCCAAGTCAGTTGCACAACTCGGTGGTGGTGGAAGTGAGATTAAACTGTGGCACTTGGCTCAGGGCACACTTTCACCCATCAGACCTATCCTGCAGCAATAAGTTTCTCACACCCTCCAGACTCTGTGGCGTGTCCTCAGGCCCCTGCCCATGCTGCATTTTGGAGTGACACGTTCTTAACCTCTTCAGTTCTTTTAGCCAGCTGATTCTTCAGGCAGATGAGCTGCAGGGGCCTCCATAAACAGATGCTGGACTGGGATAGTGCCCCTTTTAAGGACAAAACCAAACAAACACTCCCAAACCCTAGACGTTCAAATCCTCAAGGTAGTGATTTCCCCAGAAAGAAGCACGGGGCAGGTACATAGTGGACCAAATCAGTGGAGGGACTACTAAATATTGTCCAGGGCTGCACTTGCCAGACCAGTAGAATCTGCTCTTTCTCTTCACACAGGCTTCCTTTTGGGATTGCCACTATCTCTATGGGTTGCAAAACTCTGATACCTGGTGACTATTAATCTCTCCAAAAATCTGACTCCGCCTGGTACCTACGTCGCCTCTTCTTTCATCTACATGTTTCCCCCAATTCCTGACTTACTGTGCACCCTGGGGCCAGGTTGCAGAAGAGAAGATCACATGCCCATCCCAGTTTGTCAGTGAAGCAGGGGCTTTCTGTCCCTGCTTCCCAGTTTTGTGCGTGCTCTCTGTTGGGAAGCAGGGGACCGACATGGCTGGGTTGCAGGTTAGAAACACCTGGTGCTGTGTTTCCGCTCAGAGCTGGGAGCAGAGATAGGAGGCTCACAGGTATTCTGCTGCATTTTCTTTTTTTCAGGAGGCTGTATCATCATCGGTCCCTTCGACCACACCTAATCAGTCCCATCTTCTTTCTGCCAGACGGCCTTCAAATATTTAGTGATAGCTATCATATTCGGCTGAGAAATCCCACTTGGGCAGCTGTCTCTCTTGCGGCACGGTTTGGAGTGGCTTGATAGTCCTTCCTGGGTTTCCAAACCTACTTGCTGCAATTCCCCTCTACTTTCTATACCGGCAGTAAGGCCGTTTTTATTTATTATAGAACAGTTTCTGCATTTATGGTTTATATGCATATCAATATGCAACTTCATAAGAAAAGTATTCTTGTGACAAATATCCCTGTTTCTATGTCATACTCACATTCTGAAGTCCCTTAACTCAAATCCCCAAATCCGGGCAGTATCAATGCAGAAAGTGTCAACAGAATAGCCACACGTAAAGCTTACCAGTTATAACAGAAGAAAGTGAAATCGTTTCGATATGTAAGATTGAGTCTGGGTTAAAGAATGAAATTCACCTGAGTAAATTTGAACATCTAATTGGCTTTATTAGGCAGTTCATGAATACCATCCAGGAGTTGTACAGGATGGAAGGTTTTTATAGGAGGCGGGTTGGGGCAGGAATGTTGTGAGCAAGAGAAAAGAAAGGATGGTTCTAGGCAGTCATCTTCCTTTAGGTGGTAGAGCAATGTGTCTTGTTAAGTGAATTATCCCATCTTCCTTTGAAGGACGGAGAGGGCCTCTATGACCTATTACCTCATTGGTGCTGTTCAGAAAATTTCTGGCTGACTCCTTAAAACTATATTTCTAGGGGAGGTTGAAACTACGGTTAGGTTAGGCATTAGGCCCTGGTTTGGTGATTTGGCCTAAGTGGGTCCATTTGGGTCCCCGGTTTTCTTTTTAACACTTGAATGACATTAATACTGTCCTTTCTTTGCAACTTGATTGCCTTCTCTCAAACTACTAGCCTTATTTATCATTCTTGTGCAAACAACATGAATCATTACATATACCAAATTAAGCATGGCAGAAGAGTGTGTGTGTGTGTGTGTGTGTGTGTGTGTGTGTTGGGGGAGTGTTGCAGATTAGAAACAGCATAAAGTGAAATGCTCATAGCACAGAATATATCAGTGTAGATAAGATTCCAAGACTCCAAGTAAATTGAAACAGTTGATAATAATTAAGAAAAAAAAAAAAAAAAGAGGCGCCTGGGTAGCTCAGTTGGTTAAGTGTCTGACTCTTGGTTTGGGCTCAGGTCATGATCTCGGGGTCATGGGATCGCCCCACTTTGGGCTCAGTGCTCAGTATGGTATCTGCTTCTCCTTCTCCATCTGCTCCTCCACCGGTCACGGGCACACTCACTCTTTCTCTCTCTCAAATAAATAAATAAATGAAATCTTAAAAAACAAAACAAAACAAAACAACAGAAACAAAAACCTGAACTATTCAGTCAAGAGCCTGGGTGTGATAAACTCCTTCAAATTCACATGCAATATATATCCTCGTATATGCCTTGCATTTGTTACAAGTCACAAATCCTCAGCATGCCTCTGGCCAGGCCACTGTGGGCACAAATTCCTGAACAATCCTTGAACAAGACACCCCACTCCTGAATTTCCAGCCATGAGGATCAACAACCCCAATTCATGCTCAGTGTGGGGGCCACATCATTGTTCCTAATACTAAAAACCACAGGGCTTTTATATTCCCACCACATTCCACAGAGCTCCAGCTCTTGTGAGCTGAATAATCTCTAAGAATGCCTTTGTGTTCTTATCTCAGTGTCTTGCGAAGTTGTAAATTTGTAGTTCTGCACACTTACCCCCCACAAACAAGCAACCGAACTGTTTTTGGAGCAGAGTTTTACTTTCTTGGCATTCTCAGATCCTGCTCGTGATTTCCGAGTTCCCTCGTGTCATTGCCTGAAACCACCATGTTCCTTTTCTCTGCTTGTAGCCCTGCTCTCCTGTCTAGCCTTCCTCAGAACGCCAACCGTGGCTGCTGATGGAGAGATTCTCCATAGTCCCCTACCCCTGATTCTGACCTTTCCCCAAGGGGAGACATTAGAAAATATCTCACAAGTTATCTCTTGTGATGCACTTTGTGACGGGACTTTCACTCTTTTATTGTCATTTTTAATCTGAAGCGCTTTTTTGTTTTGTTTTGTTTTGTTTTCCAAGATAAAATCTTTTTGAGAGACTCAAAAAGTTAAAGATATAATATTGAGGGTCAGACTTGGATGCTGGGGGCTGAAATCCTTATTCGGTTCCTCCCCGACCCTAATGCTCTACCAAGAGACCCCGAAAACACTTTGAAGAGGGGCAGCTTAGCAAATACCTTATTAAGTCATCCTTTCTCTATTCTTTCCTCCTTCCCTCCCTCTGCTCTCTCTTTCTCATGTCCATAAGGCTCTCTTTTTAGCTTACAGTCTTCAAACTTCCCTCTGGTTCATTCTGAAAACATTTTTTTTTTTTTTTGGTCTTTTCTCTGTTAATGGGTCCTTTAACTTTTCCTTTGTCTACAAAAAACACTGATTTTACTGAGTTCGGAACATTTCTCTGTTTCCATTCAGAACTTTTACTTTTCTCAGTAAATGTTCAGTGAATGCTTACCGTGTTCTCAGTCCTAGAAAAGCAAACATCCTTACTTTTGAGTGGTGCAAAACAGATGGTGCGCACAATCAGTAAGTAAATTATTTATGAGAAATTCATAAATAGTAGAAAGGAAAGCAAATTAGGGTGGAGAGGGTTGTTTTATTGTACTTTGAGGGATGTGAGCAGTGACAAAATCTAGGGTAACAGCATTGCAGGGAGGGAGGGAGGTGCTTGGGGCAAAGTCCTCGGGATGGCCACACATTTGGCTTGTTGGACAAAGAGCAAAGAAGGCAGAGTGGATAGAGGGGTGTGAACAAAGCTGAAAGCAAGAGATGTGTTCAGAGGGACAGAGGCCAATCTCGTGGGGTCTTATAAGCCATTAAAAGGACCGTGGCTTTTGTTCTTAGTGAAGATAGGAGTCCCTGAAAATGCCTGATGATTACATGCTCTGGTTTATACTTTTCAAGGCTTATTTGGCAGCTGGACATGAAGAGATTGCAGTAGGGCAAAGGTAGAGGCAAGGAAGCCAGTTAAGAGACTTTTACTTTAGAAAGCCCTTGACTCTTCGGTTTATCTCAACTGATACATTGTTGACCTCCTACTATATTCCAGGCACTGAGTCAGGCGTGAGGGGGGAGTGGTGGGGAGGGGCAGGAGCGGGGAGCGGGAGGAAGAGAATGATGGTTACCAGGGCTCAGTAATTTCTTTGATTGTCCTCCTCCCACACCAAAACTCTCTACTAGTTTGCAGACCTGTATGTTCTATACATTCAGCAACTCTATAACTCTTTAATACTGTGTTCCCGCTTCCAGGGCAAAGATGCAAGAGCTAAGTCTGCCAGGGTGGGCCCAAATCCAAGCTGGTGTCCTCCGGAGAACAGGAAGTCTGAACACACAGAGAGAGACACCAGGGGCATGTGAGGGGCCAGCAAGGCAGCCACTATCTGTAAGCCAAGGAGACACACCACAAGAGAAACCAGCCCTGCCAGCACTTTGGTCTTGGACTTCTGTCCTCCAGAACTTTGAGAAAATAGATTTTTCTTTTTTAAGCCACTCGAACTGTCATATTTTGTTAAGGCAGCCCTAGGAGATGAATACAATATAGTAAGGAAAAGCAATCACTTGGATGATGGAAAATTAAGAGGACCTTAGGAGTATTGAAGGTAACAAGTGGAATACACACACACACACACACACACACACACACACACACACACACACAAAGGGAAAATGAAATTAAAGTGATGTCTTCATCTTAAAAACAGCTACATGGAACAATAAAGTGTATTAAGTGTCACCCTACAATGTCACAAAAACCTTTTCTCAGGAAAGTTAAGCAGTTTGCCCAGTGTCCCTCAGCAAGAAAATGGCAAGAGCCAGACCTCCTCATCTCACTTCAGGTTCAATGCTGCTTCCCTGCTTGTGGCAAACTTGGCACTGCAGGTTTGTTCCAATTAACATGACAGACGGCACACTCCTATTTACTGTGGAGTCCTATCTAGTTTATGCCCCTCATTTGGAGTCATTTTCCCAGAAACAACAACAAAAGCAGTGAACCCTATCAAAGCAATTTTTCTCAGTGTGAGTGGCTTCTGAAGGGCTTTGTGTGTTTACAGTGTAAGGAAGTGCAACGCAAAGGCCAGATGATAGGAATAATTTTCACCTACGGAAATCTGCTTACCTATTCAACGAAGGGGCTTTTTTACTTGTGGCAGAAGCAAGCACAGCTAAACCTACTTTACTTATACCCTCTGCTTTCCTTCCTTACAAAGTAACGATTGTGAACCTTGAAACAATTACTTAAATATATGTGTGTGGGGGTGGAGGATTTGCAAATCAAATCACATAGTTCAGCTAAATATAGCCTTTGTCAGGAGAAGTAATTTGTGAGCAAATAAAAATCAAGAACTAGAATCCACTACGGACCATAACACGGAAATACTGTCTATTGTGCTCAGAGAAGTTTCAGACTGTGACCCTTGTCCATGAATCCAGACTGACCCAGGGGTGGACAACTCTTGAAAGAAATCACCACAACATCCCAAGTGGAAAGGTCATTCTACCTTACAACGTGGTTCTTATAAAGGTAAAATAATCTAATTGAGCTGGAATGACTTTGGGGTAGAGCCTAGAAACCAGAGAGTTTAGTGTTTTGTGAGGGGGTCATCCATGTAAGGGCCTATTTAGCCAGAGCAGCTCCACCTTGGTTGAACAGCCATTTTGTTGTTTATGCAGTAAAACTTAGACTGACCCTGCCCTCCCCCACTCCCCCAGGGGAACTTACTTAAAAGCAAGTCCGGGAAACCAGTAGACTATGACCAGTAGACAGAGCCCAAATACAAGGGCGGGTCAGGTCATGTGGAGACAACAGAGCCCGAATTCGGGGAAGAGCCGGGCCAAGTGGAGACATTCAATCAGTGAGGCTTGCATACCATCTCCCTAGCTACCAAGGAGTGTGGGCCCCGCCTTTTGGGCACCAATCCTGACCAAGGTGATAGGCTAGTTCAAATAGCTACTATGGGGTGAATTGTAATTCAATTGGCCACCCGTGTGTGACCTAGGGTGACTGTGCAGCTTTCTCTGCATGTTACAAGCTCAATGGCCACCTGTGTGTGGCCAGGCTCAACCACGAGGCCTTTGCTCTATAAAAGTTATAGTCCGTGAGGCTGGGAGGGGGTCACCCTGTTTGTAGGAGGCGGCCCCGACCAGTTGGTTTGATTTTCGATGCTTGGCAAGGAATAAAGCTTTGCTTGACTTTTGCTTTGTATCATTCTCGATCCTTTGATTACAGACCTAACAATCCACACTTGCCTGCAAAGAAGTGACCTGTCCTCTGGTCAAGGAAACCATTACCTATTATTACCTGTGCAGATGAGTATGCATGAAATATCCAGTACGCATACAATTTCCTTTCTAACTTATCAGCATTTCTCCCATCCAAGTACTAACCAGGCCCGACCCTGCTTAGCTTCCGAGATCAGACGAGATCGGGCGCATTCAGGGTGGTATGGCCGTAGACACTTATCAGGATTTCTGAGCAGTGGTGGATCCCCATTTTGTGAATCAGCTTTCTCTTTGTGAATGTTTTTTTCTTCAGAATCCCAATGTCCTGTCTGAAGTTGAATCTGTTGCTCGCCATTTTGAATTTCATTCAAATACAGTTTTTCCTCAATTCCGTGAACGGGTCTACGTGCACTAGCACACGTGGGCGTTATGTTAGTACTTCTTAATAGTTTGCTGTCTCTCCATGTGGACATTTGTGTTTAATTTGGCCCCTGTGAGTCTTTTTGCACTCTTTGTTATCACATATACAAAAGTAGTGGCAGACAAATATATCATCGAAACTCTGATAATCAATATTTTCCTGTTTGAAAAATAAATGCGCTTGGTTTGTGTAACTAGGCCTACCCTGGCTGGGTGAGACCACACACACTTGGCTATCTTCTCACTAACGATGTTAACTTGACACCAATAATTATAGCAGACCAATAAATACAGTACAACCTTTTAAATTCAAATGTAGGAGGTGCTTCCTGCCTAAACATAGCACTCTGAAATATTGCATTATTCCATCAGGAGACATTTACTGAGCCTCCCTACTATGAATAGGATGAGTTCTGGGCACTCAGTGGTAAATAAAGCATGTTTCTTTTCCTCATGGGTTTATATTTTAGTGGGGAACTGAGCAAACAAATGAGAAGGAAATAAAAATAAATAAAATAATTTCAATTTTTAATGAGCTCTATGAAGCAAAGAGAAAGCATGCAGGGTTTAGATTTTATGCTCTGTGAAAGGCTTTTATGGTGAAGGGTAACAGAATACAATTTACATCTTAAGAAAGCCTCTCACTGGTTCCCTAGTGAGAATGGTTTAGAAGCATAAGAGTGGGAGCAGGACAGAGTTGGAAGGTTGTGTAGTAATTTGGGCATAAGATGAAAGGTGACTTGGTACCTAGGGGATAGAAAGATTATTGAATTATGGAGGCAAGGGGATGAGAGACAGGGAGACCTCAAGATTGCTGCTGGGGATCTGGCCTGAGGACCTAGGTAGATGGGGAAGCCATGTATTTGAGGGTGAGAGAGTTTATGGGGCCTGATTTGATTACACTGAACATGTTGGAGTTGAGGTCTTGGTGATCAATGACATTGAGCTGGCAGTTGGGTCTGTGAACACAGAGTTCACAGGAAATGTCATGGTGGGAGGTACAGAGTAGCGTTCATCAACATACTTCTGGGAATGATGACCTCAGCCAGGGAGAGGAAAAGGGAAGAGAGAAAGGTCAAACAGCAAGAAGAAAACTCTCTTAAAAGCATGTGGTTTTGAGGAGGGGTGTCTAATACTGCCAAGAGGTGGATGAGATGAAGACAGAGAGGTATCCTGAAACCTGAGATGTGCTTCTGATTCCTGACTTAAAATGTGGATAGGAGTAGTCCTTACCTCACTGGGATTTTGTAAGGATTTAAGGACTTCATCCACATTAAGCCTGTAGAGGTGGGCCTGAAACGTATCATTCAACAGACCTTTCTTGAGTACTCACGGTGTGTCAGGCACAGGACTAGGTGCAGAGATCTGAGCGTGAATGAAACCTGTGTCCAAATGGACAGAAAGAAGAGGCAGACAATAAGCAATGGAGTCATGAGGATTATAAAGAAAAATGAGCACCATAAAGAGCATGAGGAGAGCACATGGGTGAATCATCTTATTTTATTTTTTGAAGCTTTTATTTATCTATTTGAGAGAAAGCAAGAGAGAGAGAGAGAGAGAGAGAGAACATGCAGGGTGGATGGACAGAGGGAGAGACAGATTCCCCACTGAGCAGAAGTCCCCTGGGGGCTTGATCCTCGGACCCAGAGATCATGACCTGAGCCAAAGGCAGACGCTTCACCGACTGAGCCACCCAGGCGCCCCTGGGTGAGTCATTTTACATGAGTAGTCATGGTGGTAAGGAGCAACACCTGCAGCTATTTGGGGTGATGGGCAGCCCTGGCAGAAGGAAGAGGCAGGAGATCCCCGGTGTGTTCAATGGACAGGGACAGCCTGGGCCAGAGGGAGAGGAAATAGGATCAAAATCACAGATGTATGATAGCCATTCTTTGCATTGGCAACAAGGACATCTAAAATGACTTTGACGAGGTTCGGTGTGGTAGTGAATATATAAGCAGACTGAAGGAAGTAAGAAGACACTGAGGGATGTGAGAAGAGAAGAAAAGTAGAGCTATGAGAGGAGGGAAATGTAGGGGGGCCATCGTGCTTATCAACTTCTGATTTCATATCAGCAACAGAGAGGAAGAGGAGAGGAGGAATGAAGAGTTGAAATGGGCCTAAGAACCTGTTTTGTTTTGTTCCTTTGAGTGAGGGATATTAGGATCCGTTCCTATGCTGATGAGAAGAAGGTGCTAGAAAGAGAGGCTCGTGAAGGGAGGGAAAAGTGAGTAAGGGAGGAGCACCACCTTGCGAAGGTATAGGACAGAACCCGACAAAAGGGGAGGGGCTGGCTTTCCTAAAAGGCTGGACAGGAGGGAAGAAGCAGACCCTGCAGGGAGTCTGAGGGTGAGGTGCTGGGAAGGGTAGGGAGGCTTCCCCAGAGGGCTTCTGTGGAGAACATACAGGTGCTAGCTGCACCCACCAGGAGAAGAGGAGGAGGATTTGAAGAGAAAGGGAAGATTAGAAATGTTTTCTTCCGGAAGTGGGAGACAACATTCTAAGAAAACATCCAAGAAATTGCAGAGTCCTATTGAATACCCTTTGGAGGTTTCAGATCACGAGATTAAAATGAAACAAGTTAATATAGTTTGCTCTAATCTTCTTTGAGCAATCCCCCCACCCCGACCAGCTTCTATCCAGTTATTCACGTATCTTTTCCGAAAGAAATCATAAAGTGGCTGGTGGGGGCTGGGGGTGGAAGTAGAGTGTAAGAATTTAGACCATGGGAAAAAATAAACAAAGGTAGGGGAAAAAAAAGCAAAAACTCTTTTAAATTTTTGGTTTTGTTTTCATAGAACACGGCATGCATACTGCTTTATCCACACCTTCCATGAGTATTAATTAAAAGGAACTTTGGTATGTAATCAGCAGCCGGCTTTGTTCTCCTCGGGTAGCTTGAGGAGCATTACCATATGTCTTGTGAAGATAATGACATTCTCCTTTTTTCAAAAAGCATGGACAAAACTACAATATTGCTGTTGTGTTTTGACATCTGGCAATGAGTCTTCTGGTCAACCTATGTATACGCCTACCAACAGCACAGTGAGAAGGTAGGCAGAAATAGCTATTACAGAGCTCAGAAATTTTACGGGTCAGTTAGGATCAAAGAACGTGCGAGGTACTTCAGGCTGGTTTTGCCCTCACTTTGTCACATATACATATAGGACATGCCTATTGATTCTTGGATTAGCCGGCACATCTACTTTCCACATATTGCCTGAAAGCAAAGGTGAATTTCCAGCATTTTGTTGTCATTTTCAAAGCAGATACAGAAGAATCATGTTCGCTGGGAGAAGCTCAGGATATGCTGAGACTGTTTCTCACGGCTGAAAAGAGAAAGGACATTGAACTCATAAATTAGCTACAATTACTCCTTTGTACTATGTCACTAGATACCATTAGATGCATATCTTTGTTACCTCACAGGCTCATTCCTCACTGCTGGCAAATTTAGTAGACATATTACTCAGGGTTATAAAGAATAGCATTTTTAAAAAATTACTATGTTGAAGGGATGGAAATTCCCTTTATTCGCCTTGTACCACATGGAGCAAATCCAGGTGAATAAGTTGATCTAGAGGGAGGTTTAAGCACAGTTCAGACCTGAGGAACAAGAATAAAGATGAGAAATAGGTCTGCATTTCACTTCCTGATTCAAAATAAGTCTTTCCCCCTAAAAATCCTAAACACCACCCATTCTTGCCTTCACTCTCAGTTGCTTTGCATCAAAGTTTCTGAATTCTCACCCCCACTCTCCAAGATTCAGTCCACCTTAACTTTAGAATTATAAGAAAAATCGAAGTGAAGCTATTATGTATCCTGATCACGTATTCTGGAGCTTTGTTTTTAAGATTGGCTACCTTGGAGAGATAGGGAGGAAGCAGGAGCTAGGATGCACCCAGGGACAACAGAAGCAATATCAGACACGGAGTTCAGGGGAAGCCTGGCATTCTAAGGGTGCTGTAAGGCTTGTCTGGGATTGGGGCCAGACCTAGATCACAGGGGCGTTCCCACTGGGTGGGGGCGTTCCCAGTGGAGGTTGGAGTCCAGTGGCGATCTCAGGCTGTTGACCAGTAGTGAGTCATTTGGATAATCCTTCTGTGGGTGCATGGAATGGTCCAGCCAGAAGGAAGAGTGGGATAGTCGTTCCCCTATCCCTGAGGGTGAAAGCGGGGGTCCAGCACCAGCACTGCAGGTCAGAAAAATGTAAGAATAACAATCAAAGTGGAGAACCAGATGGGGAGTAAGGAAGACTAACTCAGGGGCACGTGGACACCAAAGTCAGCTCCCTTAGCCTGTTTCTTGTCTGTTGGGCAGAACAAAACAAAACAAAACAAAACCAAGGAGGAAAATAGGAGCCAGGAAAGTTTCTAGATTATTGCATTGGTTTTATATCAAGTCACAAAGATTGTAAGAATAAATGCAAAACAACTTCTTTTCTGTTTCATCATTGTATTTATTGCTGTGGTTTAATTTTATAGAGAGATACTAACCTATATTAAGGACCTAATATAGTCCCGAAACTTAAGTAGCCTGACTTCTCTAAATCCGAAATGTGCTACCTTGGTTTTACAGAAGAGAAACTGAGGTTCACAGAAGTTAACTGAGTTGTCTAAGATGACAAGTTATATTGTGGAGCCAGGACCCAGAGCCTTGGCCAATGGCCGTGATTCTTCCACGAAGCCACGTGGACACTTTCATCTGGTCGTGTTTGCTGGTTTCATTTTTTCACGCACCCAGGGTGCCTATTAATCGACTTCATTCAATTTGCAAGAGTGTCTGCTCTCCTGTTTGGATAGTCCGTGGACCGCAATGACAGCTAGGATGTCCTCGAGGCAGAAGTGTCCTCTTGTGTCTTCAGCCTCACGGAAGCCAGGACCCCAGCCACGTGGCTGAGACCCAAGGGTTGACACCGCCACACTTCAGAGTGGTTGACAAATTGCTCACAGCTGTCTGGGGTGAAAGAACTCATCTCTGAGAACTGACATTTTTCTCCTTCGATTTTTAAAGAGACAAGTGCACCTCCTTTTTCTCTTCCCTTCTCAGGACTGATCTGCTTTGAAACGCTCCCTGCGCAGGCTGCTTTGTCTCACCAGCATCTCCAGGCTCGTGTTCTTCTCAGACGTAACCTCCGTTTTTAACCACGACACCACCTCACTCCATCTATCCTGTTTCAAATGACACAAAAGAAGAGATTTCATTGCGTCTCCTCCGAAGCGAGATACTCTGCCACTTGGAAATGCTTCTCGATTATGGCATTTAATTGGAATGGGTGGCCCGTTAGCACGGGTGGTGGAAGGGAATGACTTCTGCCTCCAACATGAAAATGTGTTGTGGGAACTCCTTAATGTGGATGACTTATCTCATGATTGAGGTTAGCGGAGGTCAGTGGTTTTCAGAATGTTGATATCAGGAATCACAAAGAAAGCTAACTTATATATGGGAATATAATTAATAAATAGATAAAAGAGAGTTTTGAAGATCACCAGCTCTAATGAACAGATAGACAAGATCCTAATTTTATTCTCACCCAAGTGCTCGCACTAAACTTGAAATGCCACTCACGAGGATGTCAGTTTACCAAGACAATCTTTAAAAGCTTGCTAAATAAAAATTATTTATTTGTGGCATTATTTTTTTTTAATTCCTCAAAACTACCGCTGCCACAGGAGACCAAATTTCTTTTTTTTTTTTTTTGAGCTGGTTATTGTAAAGTATCTAGTTTTTAATTTACTCATGCTGTATAAAGTCCACTAAACCACAACAATTTATAATTTATGTGGCCCACAACTGAGTACAGTTTAAGGCACAAATTGTCAAGAAGCCACATGACAATAATTGAACTATTCCATGTCACACTGTGAATTTCCAAAGCACTCAACAACTTGTTTTAAATACGTGTTAAAAAAATAATACATTGTTTGGACCACATCAGGCATTTCCACCTCCCTTTTTTTTTTCTTTCTCTCTGAATGAGCTTTTAAAAGCCCCAGGATTACCGCAGAAATAAAGTTTAAAAAATTTCAGCAGATTGTAATAATTGTAACTGTGCTTAGGATAGTATAATTCTAGGCAAAGTAACCTAACCTGCCTCACAAAAGAGGTCACACTGCCACACTGTACAATGAAAATGCAATGCCAGTCACTGGCATAAAATTTTTCTAGTAGTCCCATTAAAAAAAGGCAGATGAAACACATGAAGTTAATTGTAGTAATAGTTTACTTAATCTTGTGTGTCAGAGATATGATCATTTCAGTATATAATCAATATTTTTAAATGTTAATGAAATATTTTACTCTATTTGTATTAAATTTTTGAAATTCAGTGACTGTTTTACATGTATGGCACCTCCCTCTCAGTTTGGAGTGGCCATATTTCAAGGACTAAACACCCATATATTGCTCATGGCTGCTGCGTTGGACACCGCAGGGTTATGCTGATTGATAGTGGAGGTAATCTGTTAAAATGAATTGAGAAGTTATTCAGAGTTTGTTCCATATTAAACGACATTTCTAATATATTCAATTTTACTTGATTTTACTCTGTAAATATTTCTCTCGAACAACTGCTAAATTTAAGACAACATTCTAGGGCCATAGGGTCTAAATATATTAAGGGAAATAAATTAATTCCTGCCCTATAGGGAACCTGCTGTCCAGTGGTAGGCAGAATTCCTATAAACTGTCTTAACATTGCTATCGATGAAACTGTGCCAGTAATAGAGCTGGGCAATTTGATTTTAAGTCTTCCTTCATTGTGGGAAATATCGCTTTTGAGGATATATACCTCCACATATTCTGTATATGCAGAACCAAAAGAGAAATATTTGTGGCCATATCTTTGTTCATGTGTATGGCAAGAATGATGATATATTTTCAATGTACTTTACAAATATCTAAAAGGTTGGGTTAGAATAATGTAACAATTAATAGTAAATAAATATTTCTTGGGGTGCTTGGGTGGCTCAGTTGGTTAAGTGTCTGACTCTTGATTTCAGCTCAGGTCATGATCTCAGGGTTGTGAGATGGAGCTCCACACTAGGTATGGATCCTGCTTAAGATTCTCTGTCTCCCTGTCCCTCTGTCCTTCTCCCTCCACTCTCTTTCTCTCTACTGCTCTCTAAAATAAACAAACAAACAAACAAGTAAATAAATGTTTAAAATAAATAATTCTCTTAATTGTTCCATATTTTTATGAATTTATTTTATGTATATATCTAATATTTTTAATTTAGAAGTTTATTAATGTATTTATTAGGAAATTCTAATCAAGAAGTGGCAGCCTACCTTATGGTAGGTACTGAACCAAAATGTATTGAATTAATAAAAGGTCACTTTCTGGAAAACATTGTGTTGACTACCATGAGTAAAAATATAACTGGACACAGATCCCACTCTCAAGATACTTACATTTTTAATAAGAAAAATGAAACATTAAACAACTAAATATTGCCAGGTAGGTGTTGATCCGTGTTGTGAGAGAAACAGGAAGGTGTTATACATGTTTGTTAGTCAGAAAGGGAGCAGATGAGAAACAAGTGTTACGTTTTGAATTTCAAAAAAAAAAAATCTTGATATTTCATTTGAAAAAGTGCAAAAATAAATATGTTATTTGAACCACTTCAGACATCTATCATCCCCTTTTTCTTCCCTAGATGACCCTTTTTCTCTCCTGCTTTTCCTGCAAAGACAATGTCTAAACAAAGGGGGATGAAGGGGACTTCACGCGTCTTCACAGTGATGAGATAAAGCAGGGCTGTAATGGGCTGAATTGTCTTCCCATCCCCAATTCAAATGTTGAGCCCTGACCCTAATTGTGACTGCATTTGGAAAGAGGGCCTTTAAGAAGGTAACTAAGGTTAAGTGAGATTATCAGAGTGGGGTCCTAATCCAACAGGACTGTGTCCTTTTAAGAAGAAGAGCTACGGAAGAGCTCCGTCTTTCCACATGCACGCAGATGAATGGTCATGTGAAGATATAGTGAAGAAGCAGCTGTGTACAAGGCAGGAAGAGAGCTCTCTCGGAAGCCAACCCTGATGGCACCTTCATCTGGATTCCAGCCTCTAGAACTGTGAGAAAGTAGTTCTGTGAGAAAGTCATTTCCAGTACCAGCCCATGGCATTTTGTTATGGCAGCCCTAACCAATTAATATAGGGCCTGTGGAGGTAGGTGTTAACGTTGACTAGTAGTGGCAGTTTACACGGGTTTACTTTTCCAGAATGGTGTTAGGGCATGGTGATAGTGAGAGCATCAACCTTTGACTTCTGGAAACACTGATGGGCACTGACTTTATTTAGACTCTTTGCTCTATAGATTTTCTTTCACCAGCAGCATGTGTAGAATTTTCAGAATGGCTATCTCAGGAAGGAAAAGATAAAAAGGAAAGCACACGCTAGAGAAAGAACCAAAGGGAAAGCTAGTAAAAGCTTGGTTCTTGATCTGCAGTGACTTATACAAAAGATGTGTGATGGCCCAGACATAATGATCACTGAATATAGCAGCCATGCTAAATGCTAAATGCTAAATGACTGGAAACCTAGAGTCTTGATAAATACCCAGGCAATGCAAAACTATGCTTAATGGAAAGCATTTGTATATACTAAATTTCTGTTTAATAGTGACATTTATTGAGAAGTTACTATATGCCAGCACTTGGGCCAAAGGCTTTACATATTTCTGTTCACTGACTCCTTACAAGATGCTCCTAAGTGAGTCACTATTAGCATTCCATTTTACAGATGAGGCCTAGAGATCTCTAGAAATTTGCCCAGCATCACAATATCGTGATACAACTAGGACTTAAGTCTGTCTGACTTGAAGTCTGAAGTCTAAGCCACTACGAAATACATTCTTCCAGCAACAAATGAAGAAATGAAGAATATATTTATTCTCCAACTAAGGTAGCAACATTTCGCATCTTTCTGCATAAAACCGAGCATTTTAAATTTGTTATTTGGATGTTTAGCAGTTGATGTTTAACTTTTCTTTCAGAAGTATATACTTAAAAAATTACAATTAAAGATGAATGATAGTAAAAATTTGCTAAGTTTTGGGGACATAAAACAAAGGGAAAAAAAAATAAACCTAGCTAGGAAATTTTTTCCTGGGATCCTTTTCAGGTTTTGCTGTTTATCAGATGAAATGTGGAACATTATTTTAAAACTCCAAGGCAGAGTGAAATAACTTGCCCACTTATCAAAAGAGTTTCATGTTTAAATTATATCTTTTTCAGAAATGAAACTCTGGGAAACAATGTTTCTAAATTTCCATTTTTTAAAATTGTCTTTAATGACTGGTCTTGAAATACTTATTGGATCCTTTCAAATTCATTTTTTTCCAGAAGGGTATGAAGTTACTAAGTTTATATGTACTTTATCTGAGTTTCATTTGAGGATTTACCTCAATAACTTTGCCAGGATTTCTTTTTCATATCCTGATTGTCTTACCAAACTGAGGGAGAGCATGGCCTGTCCCCTGATTACCCAGAAAGGAAATGGTCAGGTTGGTTTCAGTCCATTTACAATATGTTGTTAAAGGGAAAGAGGAAGCTGGTTATTAAAGACCGTTTCAGCAGAGTGCTATAAATTCTTTAGACATTCAGAGGTAGCTTATGGAATTGGAGAAATTCCTACCCACAAACACACTGTACCAATGACTTTTGTACCCCCAAGTCTTACTGCCACACTTAAGTATCCTCAAACCTAATCATAACAATTCTCAGGGACAGAAGTAAATTGACAAAGGAAGTAATTACCTTCAACTTAGCCTAAACCACTACTTCAGGGTGGTAGGTATTAAAGTACTAACTATAGAAGTAAGCAAAGTAACAAACAAATAAAACTCTTGGCCCCTTAAATGACCAGCATTTCCTCAAAAGTCTTCCGTTGAACAGAAGAAATATTTATCTCCTTTTCAGGCTCTTGTAAACGGGGGAAATAAAACATACCTCACCTTGCCCTTGAAGGGTGACAGTTGGTGGTCCTGAGAAGGTCTACACCAAAGGAGACTAATTCAGTGTCATTTAACCTGAATCTTCTTGAGGCACAGAATTTTTTAGGATCCTACTAACAGCATTCTCTAGAACATGGCTAGAGAAATGCTACTTTAACCTTATCTTTCTGACTCTCTTTTAGGAATATTGGATCAAAATTCTAAATGAATGTAACCAAATATTTTCCTTTTCAATTTTGGTGGCTTTTGGTTAAAAAAAAAAAAAAGTGACCCATTGGAAGTAACTGTCAGAATTTGACTTCCCAAAGAAGAACTTTGTTCAATTCCAAAATTGTTAAATCAGTAAAGGAATGTGTCCATACAAAATAGTATTTAAAAAACATACAAACAACAAGCCATGAGCAGAGAGAGGAAGCTGAGCACTTAGTCAGGAGCTGGGTCACTCAGAGCCTTATAAATAATGTGACCATTCACTCAGAGCAGGATACACCCATTGTCATTGTGTAATTACTAGTAATGTAATATTCCCTTCTACTCTCTTTTTCTCTTTTTTAAAGATTTTATTTATTTATTTGACAGAGAGAGAGAGGAAGGGAAGCAGGCTCCCTGCTGAGCAGAAAGCCCAGTGCAGGGCCCAATCCCAGGATCCTGAGATCATGACCTGAGCCAAAGGCAGAGGCTTAATGCACTGAGCCATCCAGGTGCACTCTCTCTCATTCTCAAAAATATCTTGGTACTGACAGTAAATGATATGGCCACATGTCACTCTAAAAATGTGATGACTCTGTCATATGCTCAGGATTCTGATTGTCTCTCTTTGGGGAGGTGCAATGAGGCCAGTGTAAGTATTAACCTAAAATGTTGGGGCCTCAGATGAAAATTGGGAAGAAAATTAGTGGGAATGGTCTTAGATTAAGTCCACCATCAAAACTACAAATAGCCAAATGATAATTAAGAGAATGAAGTGGAAATTTCATTAAATTAAGAAGTCTATTGGTTAAAGAACTAACAAATGGGGAGAGGGGGAGGATTCTAACCCCAAACTCTATGTTTGTCAGGATACTTTGAAATTATGTTCATCTAAACACAAAATTCATGAACAAATGAACCCATTTGTATTTGTTAACTTTTTTAAAAAGTGAATAATTTAATTTTCCACCTCTGATTCCCAAAACTCAGCGTTTATTCAGGCGGGCTGGAGATTGGCTGATCTGGGCAGGTGACAGAGGGTTTGTTCTTGGGAGTTCGGGATTCCAGTGTCCTGGTTACCAAAGGAGAGTCATGAGATGATTTCTTTGCCAGAGGTGATCACCCATGTGATTAGTTACCTTAAGCCGATTTAGAGGTTCATTTCATCCTTGGTCAACATAGTCACTTTCCTAAAAATTCAGACTCTTCTGTAAGAGACCTCAGCCCTGCCTTTTGGTTTAATTAAAACTACCCCAAAGGTAAATAAACATTAGAGGAACTCTCACACTTTGGTTATTTTCCTTTATTGTGCCATAATCAAAGAAGGTCATAAAAATGTCTAGGGCAATGGAAGCTTTCCAAAATTAAATTTGTGGAAGGTTGACTATGAAAACATTGTACTTCCTTTTCAGCCCATGTGTGGGTCAATCAAGAGGCTTATTTAATGTCAGAAAGTCATGAATGATGAAGACTATGGCTTTAATTCTTTTTCTTTTTCTGACCAGGCTTTAATTCTTCAAATAAACACAGAATGGTCCTGGAGATGACATAGATAGATATTCCAGAACTTTTCCTGGTATTTTGGGTGCAGCAGTCATCACTGGGGAAATCTGAGCTCAGCTGGTTGTCCAGATTAGTGGCTGTAGGTATCAGATTCTCAGCATTAGCGATCAGTCACCCTCAAGGTCATAAAGACTATGTAGATGGACCAAAATGACATCTCTTATAAAATGGAGGTCTAAAAAGCCTGTTCACAAAGCAAAGGAGAAAAGAACATTTGTCTTTTCTTTTCCTTCTTTTTTTCTTTTCTTTCCTTCTTTTTTTTTTTTTTTAGATTTTATTTATTTATTTGAGTGGGGAGAGGAAGAAGCAGACTCCCTGCTGAGCAGCAAGTCCAAAAAGGGGCTCAGTCCTGGAATCATGACCTGAGCCCAAGGCAGACACTTAAATGACTGAGCCACCCAGACGTCCCCATTTCTTTTCTTTTTGGACAGCATGGCTGTCAAGATTGTGCCCCTACATCAGAGCTTTGATTTTAGTGAATGAGAAATTCAGACAATAGTAAATCCAAAACCCAAACCAAACAACACAACAAAAATATAAAAGAAGTTACCTCTGACACCTTATCCCTTATTAGACCACATTGGATGCTCATTAAGTGTATGTTTAGAAAGAATCTTGATTCTTTTGAAACCCTATTGCCACTGCCACAGTTCACAACCCATCTGTTCTTGTCTATACTGTTAGAATGGCTTCCAGCTCTGCCACTGGACCCCACTTTTCCCCTTCTTGACACATCCTTTGGCATTTCACTGGAGATATTTTTGAGAACAATTTTGATAATATTATTTTCCTATTTATGCACTTAAGATTGTGACTAGTACATATTTAAAGCAAACTACCACATAGTTATTTTATGTATCACCGAATTCTTATTTGGTGATACACAAATACATAAAAATGCTGAGATGACTCTTTCTTATCATTTAGACTTTTTCTTATTATACCTGTAAGCTCTTTTAGACTCATTTTGTCAGATTGTTATTATATGTCACTCCTATAAATGTATAAGAAGGAAAACATAAGCTGCAGCTATGCTCAATGACAATTACATCATCAATCCTGTTGTGAGGCACTATGCACTGAAAGATAGAATGTCATGTCAGAACTGTCAAAAAGTGAAAAACTTACATCCTAAAATCAATAAAATATGTGAATGCTTACCATATGATAACAACAATTGCACTTTTTGGTATTTATTCAAAAGAATTAAAAACTTGTATCCACATAAAAACCTGCACATGAACGTGTATAGCAGATTTATTCATAATGGCCAACACTGGGAAGCGACGAATTTATCTTTCAGTAGGTGAATGGGCAAAAGAACTGTGGTACATCCAGACAATGGAATATTAGTCAGTAAAAAAAAGAAATGAGCTATCAAGGCATGAAAAGACATGAAAGAAACTTAAATGTAAATTACTAAGTAAAAGAAACCAATCTGAAAAAGCTACATACTGTATGATTTCAACTCCATGACATTCTGGAAAAGGAGAAACTGGAGCTGTGGATCAGTGGGTCTGTAAAAGGATCAGTGGTTACTGTGGGGTTGGAAGGTGATAAAGAGGTGGAACACAGAGGATTTTTAGAACCATGAAAATACTCTATATGATACCATAATGATGAATACATTTGTCCCTACCCATAGAACATACAACATCGGGAAGTGAACTGTAATGTAAATAATAGACGTTGGGTGATGATGTGTCACTGTGGGTTCATCAGTTGTAACCAATGGACCATTCTGTGGGGGATGTCAACAATGGAGGAAGCTATACACGTGTGGGGGAGGGAGTATATGGGAAGTCTCTATACCTTTTTTTTCAGATTTGCTGTGAACCTTAAACTGCTCTCTAAAAAATGAAAGCTTAAGTTAAAAAAATGGTGAAAGTTAGTTTCATGCACACCCCTCTTCCTAGCTCCCCCATCTTTGACTATAGGTAAAATAAAGGCTGAATCCCTTAGCTTGAGACTCAAAGATTCTTACTTCATAACCTGGCCCACAATTAATTTCTTAATCTCTTTTCTTTCCATTTGCTAGTGTGTCCACCTGTACTTTCATATTCCTCTGCTTTATACCTCTTTCCTTCCTTCCCTGAAATCCTACATTTGATGTCTCCTTCTTTGTTTTCCCTCTCCACTCTGACATGATTGGTTCTGCCCTGTGGTCCCCATGCAGCATTATCTGCACTCTGACAGAGGGGGGTTTTAACTCATCACTCTGTAGTTAGTAAGAATATATATTGGTGGCCATATCTATGGTACCTGAGCAAGGAGATGCATCCTAAATTCATTTTGACTCAACTCATTCAAGAATAAAATAGTAAGGGATGCCTGGGTGGCTCAGTGGGTTAAAAACTCTGCCTTCAGCTCAGGTCATGATCCCAGGGTCCTGGGATCAAGTCCCGCATCAGGCTGTCTGCTCGACAGGGAGCCTGCTTCCTCCTCTCTCTCTGCCTGCCTCTCTGCCTACTTGTGATCTCTGTCTGTCAAATAAATAAATAAAATCTTTAAAAAAAGAATAAAATAGTAAAATACATACCAAGCATTCTACCATCACCATCATCGTCATCATCATCATCATCCAAACAAAGCCATCTATCTATATTACTTCTGATAAAAATGGATTAAAAATAGGCCTTGCTCCTGTAAGTGACAAGGTTGATGTTCAGTATTTTCTTTTTCCTCTGGGGCAACCTTGCTGGGAGAGCAGGAGTGATGCTCAAATTTCTAGATGAGGAGCAGCAACAGAGGGTCCTTGGGTTGCCTTGAGGTCATGGCATTGGTTGGGCAGAGACCTTTTCCAATAGGTGAGGAACTGGGTCTTTCATGAGACTGAAGTCAGTTAGAGGTGAAATCCTGAGCAGGGAGACCAATACTCCCTCCCTTCCTCGTTCCACTAAGGTTATTGCTCTGGAATATTGAAAACTGCTGTGTTGCTTCCTATTAATGTGTTTATTCCAAGGGTTGCCTTCTTCTGCTTGTTTAATACTTTGGATTGTTTTCATGGAACAATCCACAGAAATATTTCCCACAACAGTTCCCCTCCCTTCTCTCTGTGCGTAAGGAGGGTTATACGTAGTCTGTAGTCTTTGTTTTGTTTTAACCCATGAAACATTTGGTCTCCTCTCTATTTAGAAGCACATAAGCCAGTATCACCCAACTGAAGTTAGAAACGAGTAGCATTTGATTAAAGCTGGTGCAGGCTTTTTGAGAAAAATGTGCTTTTTAATGAAGCAGCTAGAATATACACACCACAGACTCAATTGCATGTTTTTGTGATTCACAGAGAATTATTTGAGGTGTTTCCTGGCAATTTGTACTAATTTGTTCATTATTTATAGTACTCGTTGTTGTCTCTGCCAGATACAATTTCATTCTCAGTGGCACTGAAAACATGTTTTGAATAAATCTTGGCAAGAATAAAGGCATAAATACTTGAACTTTGTTCAGTCAAAACATAGCTGCGTGCTTCACTTGGAAGCTAGTGTACTACGGCAGCTTCACTGGTTTTCAGAAGACTCCCCTGGTTTTACAGTAGTGTTTCTTTAACATAATGGATCTCCTTAAGTTTGAGGAGTCAGCTGGCAGTTTCCTGGAGGCATCCAAGAAGACAGAGGAGCAAGTAAATGAATGCTAGTGAGGCGGTTCGTCTTCGACACTCAAAATTCCCATCGAAATACATTCCTCTTTGTGTATTCAAAGTAGAAAGCTCTAGGAATTAAGAGTTCATCTTGTTTTCAAATATAATCATTTGGGAAACTTCTTTGAAAATGATATGTGTATTTATTTGAGCATATACACTGAGTCAGAATTCGTTAGGATAAACAAACAACAACAGAGACAGGGCTGGATCAGCTGCTCCAATTATGTCAAGGGTAATCAGTGACATGGCTAATTTTAGAACTTGTGTCTAAGTTCTAAACTGTTCACTTGATCCTGTGTCCTCGCACTCTAGAGTCAGAAAACCTGTGGAAAATTTCTATCATCACCACATTTTCTGTGTGACATGGATCCTGTTGCCGGGGGGATGAAATGGTGGTGGGTCTGGGCCCCATCCTGTCAGCTGTAGGTAATAGCCATCACCCAGCTCTGGCCAGGAAAAGACCAACATTGCTTTCTTAAGAAAAAACAATCTTCTAATACTAGTTTAAATAAGCAGGATATCTTTGAAGCACACCTCTGATTTATTTCTCATTGAAGGCAATCTGAGATTTAGTTCCAGTGATGTGACATCTTAAAATAGTCACTTTTCTCCTAACTTACCGAAAATTTGTGGATTTGTTGAACGGATATATTTCATTTACCTCTGTAGGCATGGGTATATCAATGGTGATTGAATGACATTGGTATAGGGCTCATCCCTTCTCTCTCCCCTTTCCCCTGCCCATTTTCCCTCCCTGTCTCTCTACATCTCTTTTTTTGCCTCTCCTCACTTCTCTCTCTCTCTCTCTCTCTCTTTTTTTAAAATAATAAATAATTTTCCCAAAGCCATCCGGCTGATTACCCTAAAACTGAGTTTCTTATGATTTCTTCAGCAGTTTCTCAGTACATGTCACGTTGGGCAGTTCTTAAGAAAATGTCACTTTGCCCACATAAAGCTCAGCTTTATGCAACTCTACAATAGAAACTATGTAAACATTTACATAAATCATTATATAAATTTTAAAATTATAGAACACATTCATACAAACTTGGTATAAATCCTTAGGGTTAAGATTTTGGTTCAGGAACCTTCTTAGTGTTATTGATAGAACAGTTACTGTGGCCAATTTTCTGCTCATTTGACTACTTCGTGCTGTCAGCTAAGTAAACAGTTCTGTTGATCAGGCCAGTGACATCTTTTGTCCCTCTACATATCCAGAGGTCCAGTGAACAGAATGTAGAGAACTATTTCCTACTTAGTTTGTGGACAGATCAGTCTAGGTATCATTTCATATCCCAGAGCACTGACCGATGACAACATGAGGGGTTAGGGATGCTGTACTTATATTCCTAGAGAGGTTTAGGGACAGATGACTTGTGGAAATCTCAGAGTTGAACAGGGATTTGTATCTGTACAAACTCATGGTCAAGACACAAAGGCATTCGATAAATAGTTGTGGGTTGAGTAACTGACCAGGGATTTAAAAGTCATGTTCACTAGATAGTTTAGAAGAAATGTAAATGTTTTGGATTACGCTTTTTTTTTTTTTTAGATTTTATATATTTATTTGAGAGAGAGAAGAGAGCATGAGAAGGGAGAGGGTCAGAGGAAGAAGCAGGCTCCCCATTGATCAGGGAGCCCGACACCAGACTAGATCCTGGGACTCCAGGATCATGACCTGAGCTGAAGGCAGTTGCTTAACAAACTGAGCCACCCAGGAGCCCCTGGATTACACTCTTAATGTTTATTGTTTGCAGTTAATTTTTTTTAAAGATTTATTTCTTTATTTGAGGCAGAAGGAGAGAGAGAGAGACAGCACAAGTGGGAGGGACAGGAATCAGGGAGAGAGAATCTCCAGCAGACTCTGTGCAAAGCACAGCACCCCAATGTAGGGCTCCATCTCACGATCCCAAGATCATGACCCCCAAATCATTATCTGAGCTGAAACCGAGAGCTGGACGCTTAACCAACCATGCCACTCAGGTGCCCCTGCGGGTTATTTTTCTTTTTTATCAACTATGGCTTTGAGGACTCTGCAGGCAATAACATTTTACATGTTCACCGCACTTTATACTTTAAACATCACATATCCATTTATTTTATTTAATTTTCACTAAAACCATATGAGGAAAGGTGCTGTTTTCACATAAAGAGCACACAGATATGAAGTTTATGTGTTTTAATAAAAGTTCTCTAGAATTCTGTCTGCTTGGTATTGTAGGACATTAAGAATTTGGGGGTCACTGTACATACATATGTATATCTTTTATTGGCAAAGAAGTTCTTATCATCTATCATAAAAAGACTTGTTCTCTCCAACCAGGCAGGGTGTTAGAATGGGAAAAATAGGAATTTGTGGTCCCAAATTCTGGTTCCATTACATATCAACAGTGTGATCTTGGGTTACTTATTAATCTTACTGAGTCACATTTTCTCATTTAGTAATCATAGCAGTTACCCTATGAAGTTCTTGTCAGGATTACATGAAATAATATAGTTAAGGAGCCTGGGTTGCAATTGGCATCGGGAGCGTCAATTTCCCATCAGAATTACTCTGTACCAATGCATCTAGACTTTCTTTCCCAATATCTGTGTTAATGAATGACACTCTTTGGGAGATAATTAATTAACAATTCAGTCTATGGCTTTGAAAACTAGAAAAGTTAACTATTCATGATTTAGTCCACTCCAAAATCCAACCTGCAGCTAGGACCTCATGAGCAAACAGTAAAGAAGGCCAGTCACTTGCAGACTTGGGACAGTTCATTGTTTGATCACTGGGGAAGTCTTGGGACTCTATCTTTCTTACGTCTCTGAGAAACTGGGTCCTACTGAGACCCCTCTCAACATTCTGATCTAGCGCTATTATGGCACAAGTTCACTCACCTGGTGCAAATGGAATAAATTTAAGTCATTAAGCAAGTTGACCAACTATGGAACTCATTAGATTCTACCTTGGGGATTGTCTTGCTGATGAAAAATTCTCACACCGGGGGGAGAGATCTGATCGTAGAAAGAATTGACATAAAGGTTAATAGAAAATCCTCTCTTACATTTTATTGATGGCTCTGAGGAGTCATCAGTGAAGTTTCAAGCATCAGTGGAAATATAACAATGGTATTACTGAGTGATTGGATTATGAGTGATTTTTCATCTTATGAGGTGGGTGCTGTCCATCAGTCGATAGATTAATCAATAATACATGTGGGAATGAAATATTGTTTTGAGAATTTGGGGGTGATAGAATAAAAAAACCTTTCACTTAACTCTTAGGAACTGCTTTTGTCCAGCTATGTTCTGAGCCTTTTCTGCTCAGAAGTTAGATTTTCTTTCCCTGAAGCAGCTCTTTCTGCCCATCCATGGGTCTCATCAGCACAATCTGTAGGATTTATATGCAGCTGGCTTTCCCTGTTTTTACTTTTGAATGGGTAGATTATTTCTTTCCAGCAGTTGAGTTTTTTTTTTTTGACCCAAAATGGGTGCAGATGTGGTAAGCACATGCTAAAAGTTGTTGAATATTATTTTCACCCTGAAGAAAGGCCTGACATAAGCAGTTTCAGATTGTGCGAATTCTTCATTTCACATTGGCCTTCCAACACTGGTTCTGTTGCCAGTGATAACAGAAACCAAGGAGAGACCTTGGGAGGTAAACCACAGATTTACTTAGTTTCCAAGAATTAATGACCTCATGTGTTCCTGGGTGTGTAATTTTGTGAAATGCAGAGGTGTCAAATGAAGTTTTGATTGTCGGAATTGGTGCTGGGGGCTAAATCACAATGTATGGTATTTTCCCTATACTTTTCCCTTTATTTTTCAGTGTGTGCTTAGAGATGCCAACTTCTCTTACCCACTTATTTACACCAAAGGTAGTCTCTTTGTGCCAATTCCAAATTCTGAATTTTTGTTTGGTTCTTTCTCATACCTTTCTGTTAGCTGCATGGTATATGGAAGAGCCATTAAACTGGGAATCAAAAATCTGCATTTTCCCTCTTCTTTGTAAAATGAATATATATTGTGAATATGTAATTGCTGAAAAATAAGATAATGTACCTTCTACCCAGTACAACTGCAATCTTATTGCTCCTAAATTGTTTTTCAATATTTATGGAAACATATTGTGAAATAGCATTAGTGTGACTACATTTTTTTTTTCCTTTTTGGTCTGGAGTCTAAAGTTATACATTCCAGAGGTTCTCAGAGAGAATGTTTTCATGTTCATACAGATAATTTTTTTTAAACCTGGGGAAATTAAAAACTTCCTTCTTGATAGAAGATAGTCAAGGAATTAATTGAATTGGTGTATTATTTTATTACCTAATCACCCTGGATTAATGCACTCATTCATGCATTCATTCATTCATTCACTTATTTAAGAAAATAAGTGCTTTAACACATGCCAGGTACTTGGCCAGAAATCGGGGATACAGTGACAATCAGAGAAACAGTTCCTGCTGTCATGCTGTCTGCAGGTTAGTGTGGAGATGGACAAATTAGCAATTGCCATAAGATGTTGGAGGAACACCTGAACTTAGACTTGGGCGTCAGGAAAGGGATTTTGAGAGGAAGGGGGATCTAACAAGTAGGCATTTTCCAGGTCTCTGTATTGTTGGGAAAGGGCAAGTAGAAAAGAGAAGGACGGGGAGCATCAGATAGCTAATTGCTTAAGTCTACATTTGGAATAAACTAAAATAACAATAAAAGCTGGTGGAAACTTACTCCATGATCATCATTAGGCTCTTACAAGCTTATTGGTCAGTTTCAAGGTTTGCTTTCTTGGAACACATAAAAGGAATTTAATAAATTTCCCCTTAGGGGGAGGAGAAAGTTAATAGACCACTAAAAGGGCCTAATTTACCTCCCAGGATTAGATTACTCAGAGTTAAAATAGGGCAATTAAGATGCAGAAGCCCTGTTTAAAAAGCTAGAAAGTACACTCAGGGCAATGCTAAAAGACCAGAGTCCTTCAGAAAGCACTACAGTTTGTTCAGCGCACTGAAACTATAATTTCTCAGGAACCTCATACGGTGGTTTCAGCTAAAAAGAAAATGAAACGAGTCAGGCTGATTCTGTTTTTCACTGTCAGACGCAGTCTTCATTAGATTGTTTGGTTTGGCTATTGCAAGGATCAAATTCATGTTGTAAGAGGAAAATCAAATGATCTTTCTGAAATATGTTTTAAATTTCTTTTGCCAGCTCCAAATGAATGAGTCATGTTGATTCCATATTACAGAGACACGTTCTACACTCAATTGCTAACCCTTAGATAATCCTTTCTGATTATTTGGCCCATTTTCCTAATTTTTCATTTGGACTGCCATGCAGGGTCATTTCTCATCCACCCCAGAGTCCAAGTCGATCTCTTGGTGGAGCTGGTTCTGGATGCCATGACGCTCCCTTAGCATTTTGTAGAAAGATTCAGTGCAGGTTCTAAACACACCTGGTCTGGGAGGGGTCTGAAGTTCTGCAAGACCTTTAAGATGCTTAAATGTCAATCTTAGGACTGGGGCATGGATTAATTTAGATTATTTCAAAGACAGCAGATGCTTCAAGCAGTCCTTCACACTTGGGATTTATTCATTCATGCAAGACATATTTGTTAAACATCTATTTTGCACCAAGCACTGCTTTAGGTATCATATAGTGAGGCTGAAAGTCTAGACATATTGGATTCCGAGTCGGGATTTCAGTATCATGACACAAGTTCTACTGATCTTTCAAACATGGCAGACACCCGCCTCTGCCACTCAGCAGCTTGGTGACTTTCCACAGACCTCTTCTCTCTGAACTTCAGTTGTCACATTCTTCAGCTGTGCCCAACAACAGCTGCATTCACTAACCGGTGTGACCAGCAGAGCAGAGGGAGAGCTGCTTTGTGAGTTCTGGTCTCTCACCCTTCACCTGCCAGGTACTACCTTCTAGGGCCAGCCAAACTACTGGGCAGCCATGGATATTCCCCTCAGGAGTCACTTCACGGACTCCTACTCTTACGTCAGGCCTGATCTTTAACAGGACTTCCTCCGGAAGCCTTCCTTGGTGTCCTCTGTGACTCTACATCCCCAGTAGGCATTACTATGGGTCCTATACTACTTCTGCTATATAGCCCTGAGTGTGATTTATCATGACAGAAGTTTGATTCGTCATCTGTTTCTCTGCTGGAGTCTAAGCTTTAGGAAGGCAGGTCGTGTATCTGTTCTACCTTACGGTATAGCCCCAATGTTTAACATAGTCCATTTATCATTGTTAAATGAATGAATGAATGACTGTATCCTCACAGACCTGCTAAAGAGGAGTTTGCAAAGGAGACCAGAAAGGAGCACACTCTGTCCATATCGGTTGCTACGTGCTGGGACACCTGCAATTTCATTTGAAGTTTCATGACCATGTCACGTGGCAAGGGTTACTGGTATTTCAATTCCCATCTGCTGTAGACAATGGGGTTCAGAGAGTCGTCACTGTATTTGCATGGCCAGAAAGTGGGAGATCCAGAATTAGAACTCAGCTCAGTTTGATGCCAAACACTTCGTTCTTTCCATAAACCACAGCCTTTCTTTGCACTGAGAAATTCTTCTGCAATGGCAACTGTGGAGGGCCACCTGGAATTTGATCCTCATGGGTGCCTTCTCGTATAGTTTATTTTTCATTCCTATCTGCTGCTTTGCTCTTATCAAATAAAGATAAACAGCAGCTGCTACTGGTGCTGTTGATTGGGATTGCTATTTGAAAATGAAATATCTTGGGCATCTGTTCTTTCCTGTTATATTTTGTTATGGAAAAATATATTTTGTTTTTTTCTAATTATTTTTTTCAAAAGGTAATGCATGTCTATGGTAAAGATGTAAACAATATAAAAAGGTATTTCTTTTTTTTAATACACAGTAGCATACTTACTTGTCTCTATACTTCACTTTTGTCAGTGAATAATATATCTTCAAGATTATTCTATATTGGTTCATAAAAATACATATTTCATTGTTTTAATAATTGCATATAATTTCATATTATTTATAACACATACCTGGTAGGTTTAATAATATGATAGCGACACAAAAAGTACACTAAAATCAGAAGTTGCCCTATTTACCTGGTGAGCACAGTACTAAGTGTTATTTTAATGAACATAAGTTAAATCAAGCAATATGACTGATAAAAATAGAATTCTTGTAGAGTAGGAAAGTATAGTTTATTTTTCCATTGAAAGAAATAAAATGCTTAAAAAGTTCTATTCCTTCTATTGTTAATCATTGTGGCCAAGTATCATTTAGAGTCACAGAGTTTTAGAGCCAAGAATTACATTAGGGGTGATTTAGTAGTGTGGTTTTAAAGAAATGAGTGTGTGTGTGTGTGTGTGTGTCCATTTTTCTTGAAAATTAAGCATTTACAGAGGCAAAATAATATCTTGTTTGCTGAGCACATTCTTTGGGTCTGGAATATCATGAGCATCATCATCATTATCTCATTGCTTACAACAGTCTTAGAGGTGGGTACCACTATCATATCTATTTTATAAGTGGGAGACAGAAATGCAAACTCTGATGCTAAATCCTATGCTTATAACTATGGCACACCATTTTGTCTGCCAGCTATAAAATGACTCAACTTCAGAAATGGTCTCAGGGCCCATCTGCTTAGCCCCAAAATTCAACCTTGAAGGTGCCAGAAGTGGCTCCTCCAAAACTTTAGGATTTTTCAGAACATGTTTGTTTTTGTTTTCTCCAACATTGTTCATTTTTTTTTTCAGTAATTTTCAGAGGTAGAATTTAGTGATTCATCAGTTGCATATAATATGCACTTCTCATTACATCACATGCCCTTCTTAATGCCCATCAGCCAGTTGTCCCATCCCCTCACCCACCTCCCCTCCAGCAACACTCAGTTTGTTTCCTAGAGTTCAGCATCTTATGGCTTGCCTTTCTTTCAATTTTCATCTTCTTTTATTTTTCCTTCCCTTCCCCTATATTCATCTGTTTTGTTTCTTAAATTCCACATATGAGTGAAATCATATAGTATTTGTCAGAACAGTGTTTAAAATGCTCACAGAGGGCACCTGGGTGGCTCAGTAGGTTAAGCGGTTTGGGTCATGGTCTGCTTTTGGTTTGGGTCATGGTCCTGAGGTCCTGGGACTGAGCCCCACATCAGACTCCCTGCTTAGCACCCCCACTCTCCCCACCCCCACTCCCTCTTGTGCTCTCTCTTGCTATCTCTCTCTCTCTCTCTCAAATAAATAAATAAAAACTTTAAAAAATTAAAAAAACAAACAAACCAACATTAAATCCTTGCAGAGTCTGTGCCCCTGGTTAATAGTCAGCTACTACTCATTGGTATGGCTGTACCAGTTTTGAAAATATTAAAATACTCTGAAAGCTCAATAAATAATCCCATGGGACCCAGCTACTCTCTGAGACATGCTGATTGTTATGGTCTGCTTTGTGTCCTCCTCAAAATTTATATGTTGAAGTCCCAACCCCCTACCTAGGACCTCAGAACATTTAACTGAATTTGGAGATAAGGTCTTTGAAGGGGTGATTAAGTTAAAATGGGGGTGGTTAGAATAGAACCCTAATCCCATCTGACTGAAGTCTTTCTAAGAAGAGACAACCAGGGCTCTTTCTCCCTCTCCATGCTTGCACAAAGGAAAGGCCACCTGAGGACACAGTGAGAAGACTAGCCATCTACAAGCCCAGAAGAAATCAAATGTGTTGACACCTTGATCTTGATCTTCCAAGCTTCCAGAACTGTGGGAAAATAAGGAACTTTTGTTTTAGCCACCTGGTCTTGTGGTATTTTGTTAATGTCAGCTTGGGTAGATTAATACACTGGTCTCCTCATAATCTGGAAACTCAAGAGTCAATCAATGCCTGGCGACCAGCAGAGAGCCTTCCTGAGGGACCCTGCTCTGGTTGGTTACCACAGGTAACTGTGTCCCCCCAGGAATGGACATTTTGCTTGTTGGCAACAAACAAGGTTGCAGCGAATTTTCTTGTACATGTGTTATATGTTCATTATATTTGAGTACACATTTCTAGAAATGAAATTGCCGGATTGGTTAACTTCAAGAATAACTATGTATATATATATTTTTAAAGTTTTTATTTATTTATTTAACAGAGAGAGAGAGAGATCACGAGCAGGCCGAGAGGCAGGCAGAGAAAGGGGGTGGGGAGCAGGCTCCCTGCCGAGCAGAGAGCTCAATCCCAGGACCCTGAGATCACAACCCAAGCCAAAGACAGAGGCTTAACCCACCCAGGAGCCCCAAGAAGCCCCAAGGAGCCCCAAGAATAACCATGTATATTTTAACATTCTTCATAAAATACTTAAAAAAATTTCTCTGGGCAAAGCTGCATTGTGGACAACACTGGTGTATTGGTTGAGCTCCTTCTGGCTTCTGGACATTAACAGTTACCGCGCCTTTGAAGAAAAAAACGTTTCAAAGTAGGAAGTCTTTCAAACGCATTAGGGAGAAGGAGTTTGATATATTCCACCACCTGAAAAATGAAACCCAGAGCCACAAAGGGAGGAAATGTCTAAGCAGCTTTGACAATGGTGTCAGGCGTGAGCAAGCCCACAGAGCACCACTGCTGAGAATAGAGGCTTAAAAGGATGCCTTTTCCCTTGGGCATCCTTTGCCCACAAAACTTATCCATGGTGACAGTTTACATTATGTTCATTCCTTCAGGAATAATTACTGTGCCTCCATGTGGAAGTTTTCTCATTCCAAAGAAGCAGGATCATCCATCATATCAATGTGATATGGTTTTGCCAGATGCCAGATGAATTAGCAAATGGTATTCAATACACACATTCATCAATTCTGACTAGTGCTTAAATAAAATCATAAGGGTACAACTTTGGAAAATACCAGTGGGCTTTCAGCATATTTAAAAAATTGTTCAGACAGATATATGGTCCTTTTAGTCACTTAAAAAATTTTTAGAATTAAACTAGCTTTTGTCAAAAAACTAGGTCTTCTTGAATTTCAACTGAAAAAGGCCAGAGGTAGAAATTCTCAAACTTGAGAATATATCAAAATCACCTGGAGGGTTTGTCAAAACACAGATTCCTGGGTCACACTCCCCCCAATTTTATACCCAGTAAGTGCAGAGTGGGACCACCATTTTGCATTTCTAGGTTTTCAGGATGTTGAACCAACCCTCCTGTCCTGGAATAAATCCCACTTGGTCGTGGTGAATAATCCTTTTAATGTACTGTTGGATCCTATTGGCTAGTATTTTGGTGAGAATTTTCACATCTGTGTTCATCAAGGATATTGGTCTGTAGTTCTCTTTTTTTATGGGATCCTTGTCTGGTTTGGGGATCAAGGTGATGCTGACCTCATAAATTGAGTTTGGAAGTTTTCCTTCCATTTCTATTTTTTGGAACAGTTTCAGGAGAATAGGAATTAATTCTTCTTTAAATGTTTGGTAGAATTCCCCTGGGAAGCCATCTGGCCCTGGGCTTTTGTTTGTTTGGAGATTTTGGATGACTGTTTCAATCTCCTTACTGGTGATGGGCCTATTCAGGTTTTCTATTTCTTCCTGGTTCAGTTTTGGCAGTTGATATGTCTCTAGGAAAGCATCCATTTCTTCCAGATTGTCAAATTTGTTGGCATAGAGTTGCTCATAATATGTTCTTATGATTGTTTGTATTTCTTTGGTGTTGGTTGTGATCTCTCCTCTTTCATTCATGATTTTATTTATTTGGGTCCTTTCTCTTTTCTTTTGGATAAGTCTGTCCAGGGGTTTATCAATCTTATTAATTCTTTCAAAGAACCATCTCCTAGTTTCGTTGATTTGTTCTATTGTTTTCTTGGTTTCTATTTCATTGATTTCTGCTTTGATCTTTATTATTTCTCTTCTGCTGGGTTTAGGCTTTCTTTGTTGTTCTTTCTCAAGCTCCTTTAGGTGTAGGGTTAGGTTGTGTATTTGAGACTTTTCCTGTTTCTTGAGATAGGCTTGTATCGCTATATATTTTCCTCTCAGGACTGCCTTTGCTGTGTCCCACAGATTTTGGACCATTGTGTTTTCAGTATCATTTGTTTCCATGGTTTTTTTCAATTCTTCTTTAATTTCCTGATTGACCCATTCATTCTTTAGAAGGATGCTGTTGAGTCTCCACATATTTGTGCTCTTTCCAAATTTCCTCTTGTGATTGAGTTCTAGCTTTAGAGCATTGTGGTCTGAAAATATGCAGGGAATGATCCCAATCTTTTGATACCTGTTAAGACCTGATTTATGACCCGGGATGTGATCTATTCTGGAGAATGTTCCATGTGCACTAGAGAAGAATGTGTATTCTGTTGCTTTGGGGTGGAATGTTCTGAATATATCTGTGATGTCCATCTGGTCCAGTGTGTCATTTAAGACCTTTGTTTCCTTGTTGATCTTTTGCTTGGATGATCTTCCATTTCAGTGAGGGGTTTGTTAAAGTCCCCTACTATTATTGTATTCTTGTCAATGTGTTTCTTTGATTTTGTTATTAATTGGTTTATATAGTTGGCTGCTCCCATGTTAGGGGCATAGATATTTAAAATTGTTAGATCTTCTTGTTGGACAGACCCTTTGAGTATGATGAAGTGTCCTTCCTCATCTCTTATTATAGTCTTTGGCTTAAAATCTAATTGATCTGATATAAGGATTGCCACCCCAGCTTTCTTCTGATGTCCATTAGCATGGTAAATTGTTTTCCACCCCCTTCATTTCAATCTGGAGGTGTCTTCAGTTCTAAAATGAGTTTCTTGTAGGCAGCATTTGGATGGGTTTTGTTTTTTTATCCATTCTGAAACCCTGTGTCTTTTGATTGGGGCATTTAGCCCATTTACGTTCAGGGTCACTATTGAGAGATATGAATTTAGTGCCATTGTATTGCCTGTAAGGTGATTGTTACTGTATATTGTCTCTGTTCCTTTCTGATAATACTTTTAGGGTCTCTCTTTGCTTAGAGGACCCCTTTCAATATTTCCTGTAGAGCTGGTTTGGTGTTTACAAATTCTTTCAGTTTTTGTTTGCCCTGGAAGCTTTTTATCTCTCCTTCTATTTTCAATGATAACCTAGCTGGATAAAGTATTCTTGGCTGCATGTTTTTCTCATTTAGTGCTCTGAATATATCATGCCAGTTCTTTCTGGCCTGCCAGGTCTCTGTGGATAAGTCTGCTGCCAATCTAATATTTTTACCATTGTATGTTACAGACTTCTTGTCCCGTGCTGCTTTCAGGATTTTCTCTTTGTCTCTAAGACTTGGAAATTTTACTATTAGATGGCGGGGTGTGGACCGATTCCTATTGATTTTGAGGGGTGTTCTCTGTACCTCCTGGATTTTGATGCTTGTTCCCCTTGCTATATTAGGGAAATTCTCTACAATAATCCTCTCCAGTATACCTTCTGCTCCTATTTCTCTTTCTTCTTCTTCTGGAATCCCAATTATTCTAATGTTGTTTCATCTTATGGTATCACTTATCTCTCGAATTCTCCCCTCGTGGTCCAGTAGTTGTTTGTCTCTCTTTTGCTCAGCTTCTTTATTCTTTGTCATTTGGTCTTCTATATCACTAATTCTTTCTTCTGCCTCATTTATCCTAGCAGTAAGAGCCTCCATTTTTTATTGCACCTCATTAATAGCTTTTTTTATTTCAACTTGATTAGACTTTAGTTCTTTTATTTCTCCAGAAAGGGCTTTTATTTCTCCTGACAGGGTTTCTCTAATATCTTCCATGCCTTTTTTGAGCCCGGCTAGAACCTTGAGAATCGTCATCCTGAATTCCAGATCTGACATATTATCAATGTCTGTATTGGTTAGGTCCCTAGCCTTCGGTACTGCCTCCTGTTCTTTTTTTTTGTGGTGAGTTTTTCTGCCTTGTCATTTTGTCCAGATAAGAATCCGCTGTTCTCCTTGTTAAGTGAACTTGGTCTTGGCTGGATTTCTTGTTGATCTTCTGGGGGAGGGGCCTGTTGTAGTGATTTTCTTTTTTTCTTATTTATTTATTTATTTATTTGAGAGAGAGAGTGAGCACAGGCAGGCAGAGAGGCAGGCAGAGGCAGAGGGAGAAGCAGGCTCCCTGCCGAGCAAGGAGCCCGATGTGGGACTCGATCCCAGGACGCTGGGATCATGACCTGAGCCGAAGGCAGCCACTTAACCAACTGAGCCACCCAGATGTCCCTTTTGTAGTGATTTTTCAAGTGTCTCTGCCCCAGGCGGAATTGCACAGCCCTTACCAGGGGCAGGGCTAAGTAATCCTCTCAGTTTCGCTTTCGGGAGCTTTTGTTCCCTGAACGCTTTCTGTAGAGTTCCAGAGGACGGTAATGAAAATGGCAGCCTCCCAATCTCCGGCTCAGAGGAGCCGAGAGCTAGGGGCCCCAGTCTTCAGTGCGCCTTCAGAGAAAAGCGCTTAATCACTCCCGTCTCTCCAGCCTCCAGCCGCGCTTGGGGAAAATTGTGCGTAATCAGTCCCGTCTCACTGGCTTCTGGCTGTGCTCCGAGGTCACCCAGCCTGTGACCAAGTGTCTCTGTCTCTGGCAGAGTCCCACCTGGAGTCTCCAAACCCCATAGATCCCTGAGCTCTCCCAGGTCGGAGTCTCCCTGGATCTTGTGGGGACCCCACGCACAGAGCACCAGCCCATGTCACAGTTCACGGTAACTCCGAGTTGAGAGTTCACTCCTCGGCTCTGTCTCCGCAGCCGGCTTCCCTGCTCTAATACCTGTGAGTTCTGCGACACTCAGACACCCCCGATCCTTCTGTGACCCCGTGGGACCTGAGTCCACGCTGTCCCCGCAAGGTCTTCACCCCAGTTTAGCCTCTGGAGCGATGTCCCTCCGTGGAGCAGACTTTTAAAAGTCCTGATTTTGTGTTCAGTTGTTCCGCCGCTTGCCGGGAGCTGGCCCCTCCCCCAGGGGTCTATCTTCCCCTCGCGTTGGATTCACTTCTCCGCTGGTCTTACCTTTTAGAAAGTGGTCAATTTTCTGTTTCTAGAATTGTTGCTCTTCTTCTCTTCGATCTCCTGTTGGATTCGTAGGTGTTCGGAATGGTTTGATAGGCTATCTAGCTGATCTCCTGCTGGCTGATGTCGTCTCAGCCTGCTACTTCTCCGCCATCTTGACTCCTCCCCTCCTAGAAACAGTATCAGTAGAATTCCAGAATTTCTCTAGACCAGTGAAATTTGGTTCAAAGCTCCTGGTCCTGTGTCAGCCACAATGCCTCCTCCAGCCCACAACCTTGAACAACTTTGCTCCTGCGTCTGTATTTCCGAGAGGGAAGACGACTTCCTCCTTAGCTGCCTGCTGCACCCTCTCTCCACATTTCTAGGTTTTCAAATGAGGCTGATGCTCTCCTGGTCGCACTTTGAGGTGTGTTATTCTTTTTTCTTCTTTGTTTTAATTTTTACTAGCATTTAATGTATTATTTGCTTCAGGGGTACAGGTCTGTGATTCATCAGTCTTACACAACTCACAGCACTCACCATAGCACATACCCTCCCCAGTGTCCATCACCCAGCCACGCCATCCCCCCCACCCCCTTCCCCAGTGTCCATCACCCAGCCACCCCGTCCCCCCACCCCCTTTCCCTCTAGCAGCCCTCAGTTTGTTTCCTGGCATGAAGAGGTGTGCTATTTTTGATGAGCCTTTTACAAAATTTAAGTCACATCCAAATCACCTAGGGATCCTTTTAAAATGCAGATTTAGATACAGCGGGAGCTCAAAATTCTGCATTTTCACAAGTCCCCAAATAATGCTGATGCTTCTGGTTCATGGGTCACACTTTGACATCAAATTTCTAGACAATGTGTAGCTCCTTTTAATTGTTTGACAGTTTGGGAGGTTCCTGATTAAAAGATAAAGCTTATTAAGGGAATGTTTGGACTTCACTCAGTTTCTCTGTCAAATGTTAAACAATGTTTGGAAACTGATTGCCAGGCCTTTTACTATAACTTGGCCCATTATCCTCTCACCCAGTTTGACCCATTCTTGACACTTCCCCATGGTGCTGAGGCCTGCTTTGATAGGTTTTGCAACTACATGTCAACAAATAGAAACTGGTCATGGCACATTTGTGGTACCAAAGAGAGTGTGGCCAGACACTGAGGTTTAGAAGAGATAACTAATTTTCCTAAGACACAAAGCCCAGGGCAAGTGTGCTACCTCCTTTCTCTCTGCTCAGGAAAGGCAGTACGGTGGAGATGGATTTAAAGGTTGTGAAAGGGAAGGAGGGAGATACCCTGATGGTTGGTGCTGGTGACTGTTTTCTAGGAAGTGCATGGCCTTGTTGGGAGCTAGTTTTCCAGGGTGGGGCAATTGCCCAGAGACCTAATGCCTCCAGCTCAGGGCTTTGAATTAAGAAAGTAGAGGTCTCTCAGTTTCCAAGTCTCAAAGCAAAGCCTCCAGGAAGGACTTTAGACTTTAATAGTAGGATTCCCTGACCCATCCTCTATCCTGTACTTCACATACTGGTTATATTGTAGGGAACTTAATCCCAGAACCACAGAATCTTAGCGTTGATAAGAACTTTAAGAGGTATCCAAGGCTTTTCCTCCTCTGAGACTGATTCATCACTAATAAAACTCACAAGAGATATGTTTATAACCCATCCATCTCTAAGATAACATTTGCTAGATGAAAGAACACTTACATCCAAAATCTGAGGATGCTCTGACAGGTATTAACACATCTCAGAAACTGAACGGGAAGTTTGATGAGCATGGACTCAGTTAGAGCTGGGGGAGATGAAAAGTTTTGGGAGACATTTTCACCCAAATAGGGGAAACTCTGAGAACTGACTTGTACGACTATTAACATTGCAACTATTAGTTCTGGATTCTCTGAGCTGGCTTTAGATTGAAGCATTCTATCTCTTATACCCAGGTCTCCTTTGGTTTCCAAACTTTGGTTTGGAAAATATAATACACAACTAGGGAGTTCCTTTTCCATGGGTTTGACATCTCTGTCCTGATGGATTCTGCTTGCCCCACTGCCCTGGATCCCATCTCTGGGCTGACAGCCCCACTCTCCTTGTGGCCCTCTAGCCTCAGAATCCAAGGCCGGGAAAGCTTTCTGAGCCCCATGCATATAAGATCCACAATTTTTGTGGATTCAGAAAGGTTAGCCTATAGTGTTACAAGGAATAGGATACAGACTTTGTTTTTAAAATTATTTTGTTACTTTTGAGTATCATCAGTAAATCACTTAACCTCTTAGGACTTAAAACAGACCAGTAAGACTTAAAAAATTCACAGCCATTCCCCAAATCTTAGTTCCTGCATGTTCCCTGTCTTTGTAATCTTTTCTAAAACTGTATAACTAAACTGTGTAGGTAAACTGTAAGCAGATATTAATATGTACAAACTTAATATTTCTGATGTGTATAATAAAAACATAATAATTCATTATTTACTCATTCCTTAGTGGATCATTTATTCAGTGAGCATTTGTGCTATTTTGTACCCACAATGTTAGATACAAGGGATACAAAAACCCATGAGGCATGACCTCTACCCTGAAGGAACTCATTGTCTGTGGGTAAGGTAGGCATTCATTTTTCATTCATTCATTCCAAGAATATTACTGAATTTCTCTCAGGCTCCAGCCACTGTTCCAACCACCAAGGAGCTTACATTTTCATGGTAATGACTGGAGGGAGAGAGAGGAAGGAGACAGACAATAAAAAAGTGGACAAGGGGTGCCTGGGTGGCTCAGTGGATTAAGCCTCTGCCTTTGGCTCAGGTCATGGTCTTGGGGTCCTGGGATCGAGCCCCACATCAGGCTCTCTGCTCAGCAGGGAGCCTGCTTCCACCTCTCTCTCTCTGCCTGCCTCTCTGCCTACTTGTGATCTCTGTCTGTCAAATAAATAAATAAAATATTTTTAAAAAAGTGGACAAATGTCATCGCATTGGGTACTAAAAAAAAAGGTAAAAAAAAAAAAACCCCAACACAGCAAAGGAATTAACCAAAAAACATTAAAACAAGGTAATGGAACAAGTGTTCCATTCTCCAACAGAGAAGGTGTTGCTTACCAGTTGGTAATAGCAATGAGACCTGAAAGATCAGGTGGTGCTATGGTCTGGAGGAAAAACTTTCCAGGTGGAAAGAATCAGTGGTAAAAAGGTCTGAAGTCCAGAAGAAACCCTATACCTTCCAGAGGGCGAAGTCCAGGGAGTGTGAGAGTCATGACACTGAATGGCAGTGGGAAGAGCTAAGACAGCACAGAGAGTTTGGGAAGGATGGGGCCTGGGGCAGATCATTAGGCCCTCTCAGGGGAGTTTCCACAGGGGAGATGGCTTTTTCAAAGCCTTTCAGAATAGGAGCCCGTAGTGGTTCTAGGATGCTTCTGAGACTCTCGCCTGAGGAGATTGAGGCAGTGAGTGGGAAGGGAGCTGGGTGGGAGAAGGGAGCTGGTGGCTGGGGCGACACAGCCGGAAGGCTTCTTGTAATTTTATGCATTCCTGCCAATGAAAATGTCCAAAAACAACTTACATGCCTAAAGATATAGCTTTCTGATGATTTTACATTATTAGATATACTTTGGCTCAGTCCTTTTCTGAGTGACCACAAATTCCAATGTAGTAAAGTCTGCATTAATGTAATTTTTGCATTATTATACTCTTTTGTCAAGGAAATTGAGATCTATGCCAAAAAAGCTTTTTCCTTATCAAGGCTATCTATCTTTTAAAAAAAATAGTTATGAGTGTGTTGTGCATTTCTTCTTTTTAATAGAGATATTTAGGGATAAGGAAAAATAGCGAATTTAGTCATCTTGGTTAGTCCTTCCTGGTAAGGGCTGTGGGTTCTCTAAAAATGTTACTTACTTTGTGGCTGGAAATGATGTAAAGATATTAACACTTAAAAATAAAAAGGGATTTAATACAATACAGAATTAAGTATCAGAAATATTCTTGTGCAAGTGTGTGTGTGAAAGTGAGAGAGAGAGAGAGCGCGCATGAACAAGCAAGCAAGCGATTCTGATATTTTAAGACAACAAATGATCCAGGTGTGTCCGTGGGTTTGAGGACCACTATTGCCCCAGGATTGAACTCTTCCTCTTTTTTAGGTTCTCAGGACATCTGGGGCTTTATGGATAAAAATGACAAATATTGGAGCTCATTTAGCATCACCTTAAGCCATCTGATACATTCAAATCTCTCTTTCACATTCTGAGAACAATGTGATTCTGGATTTGATAATCCTGCTTGAGTCTGTGGACCCACCGACAAAGCTAGTGTTGTCTGCTCCTTGCTCTCACACACACAGGTGAGGGCATTGTGAAATAGGCTTTATAATTACTCAAAAATGCATTTGTCTACGCTTCCTTGCATCCCTAGGCAGTCCCCTCAAAAACTTTATTTTTAGCTAAGAAGATTTCAAAACTTGGCATTTTCATGAATTGCAGTAGTGTTTGTGTTCTTTAAAAAATAAGTTCCATTCTTATGCATAAGCGAGGGTTAGGGAAGCATGTAATATTTTCTCTCATG